>JARSSU010023279.1:0-57650 GCA_029619165.1 Eurosta solidaginis
ATGCCTCTTGACTAAATTTCACAATGATTGTTGACGTTTAAGAGGTGCGTCTGGGGACTAGGAGTCGTTCCTGTCAGGCGGATCGCGTGGGGGCGACTCGGTCCGGTCGGCAGTTCCTGTTATAGCTCACTCGAGAAAAGAGGTGTTGGGGGTTCCGTTTGTTGTTCAAAATTAAGAACATTCGTTGACAAAAGTCTGTTAAGTACGTTTTTTTTCTCGTTTTGAACAGTTTTGCGAGCACACCAACCGTTCATATTTATGAACACTTTGGTATTGATGTGTGAGCTTTCTGTGCTCATTTCAAGCACTACTTGGGCTTGATTTAAGATTTTTCGTTCTCACTCTTCGAGAACCGATTTGTGGTCGATTTAACATTTTTCCGTCTCAATTCAAGAACGGTTTGTGCTTCATCTTTGGGGGCTGTGGGAAGGTAATGTCTTCAACTAATACCCATTTTTTTATTAATAATATTTTTTTGTCATTAATAAAAAATATGAATAACAAAAAAACTATTATAACATCCAAAAGATTAAAAATACGCATAATATGCATTTTTTCACGTATTGTTCTCATTGAGAAATTCTTCTTTTTATTGATACCATCTTAATATATACTTAAACATTCATAACAAGTTTGAGAATTACCTGTGCATATGTGAATGGAACTGTACGTAAAATAAACAAAAACTTCAGTTTGGCGGTGATCGAACTCGCGCCACACGATCGCAACCGCCAACATCATAGCCGCTGGGCCACTAAAACTGCTTGGTAGCTTGTGCCAAATGTTGTATTTAACATTGTAGTGCACATGAATTGTACCGTTTCTTTTTCTTGAACTTAATTTAAGAACATTGTTCTTAATTTAAGAACGTCGTTCTCATTAATAGAAACATGTGTTCATATTTTAAGACCAGCCGTTCTCTTTTCAAGAAAATGGTGTCAGTTCAAGCACAAGGTTGTTGTTTTAAGAACCGGTCGTTCGTTTTTCAAGAACAAAAAGTAAGAACATGAAAAGCTTGAATTGAGTCCATTGGTGCTGGATTTAGACCAGCATTTTCTCTGAGTGTGCTATAAGGAAAATATGTGTACCCAATTTTGTTACGATATGCAAATTTTTCCTCGAAGTATGACTCCCGAAACATTGAAAATTGTTTAGACCAAAAGGGGCGGTGCCACACCCATTTTCGAAAATTTAGTGTTTTCCAATTTAATGTTGTAATTCAATTTAGAAAGTAAAATTCTATTGATATAAAGCTCTTTTTCGCTAAGATATAGCTTATTATTTTCGTCTACGACCCCTTTAAAAATCTTTTATATAAAAGTGGGCGTGGTCTTTAACCGATCTCGTCCATTTTTTCTAGAAATATTTCCTGCTATAGGAAAAATTTGTGTACCCAATTTTATTACGATCCGTTATTTTTCTTCGAGTTATGACTCCCGAAACATAGAAAATTGCTTAGTCATAAAAGGGGCGGTGCCACGCCCATTTTTTAAATTTGAAGTTTTTCCTTTTATTGTTATAAATCCACTTGGGAAATGAAATACCATTGATATAAAGCTTTTTTCGCAAAGATATAGCTTATTTTTTCGTCCAGACCCTTTTAAAAATCTTTTATATAAAAGTGGGCGTGGTCCTTAACCGATTTCATTAATTTTTCTTCAAGCATTCCTTATAGTAAAGGCAACCTCTCTGTCGAATTTTTTACGATAGTTTAACGATTTTTGATTTATGATTAATAATATTTGTAAAATTGATTTTATCACAAGTGGGACGGAGCCACGCCCATTTAAACAATTTTTTTTTCAAATTTTTACCAACAGTCTCAATATCAGTCCACACGTCAAATTGCAACATTCTAGGTGTATTATTTACTAAATAATCAGGGTTTTTGTGTTTTCGAAAATGTTATATATATAAAAATGGGCGTGGTTATCATCCTATTTCGCTCATTTTCAATACCAATCTATTCTGGGTCCAGATAAGCTCGTGTACCACATTGGGTGAAGATATCCAATATATACTCAAGTTATCGTGTTAACGGAGGGACGGACGGACATGGCTCAATCAAATTTGTTTTTTTCGATACTGAAGATTTTGATATATGGGAGTCTATATATATCTCGATTCCTTTATACCTGTACAACCAACCGTTATCCAATCAAAGTTATAATACCCTGTGTACAAGTACAGGTGGGTATAAAAATGAGCCTGTCCAATTGCAGTTTTCTGAAATTTTCTCTCGTATCAGATTTTAGTGTACTGCGTTGTCTGTGAGTAAGCAAAATACTTATTGGGTGGCTGGGAGGCGACCAACGTTGGGGGCGCGTTTACTTCACTGAGGTGAGTGCCAACTATGACGCAATTCTACTAAAATGTGCATGCAGTTTTTAGTAATGAATAGTACCCTATAGGGAAGTCAATTACCAGTGAACAAAATTCTGGTTAATAGCTTGAAATTTCTCAAATTAGTGTGTGACGTAGCGTTAGAATAGTAGCTCCATTTGCGTCGGAAACAGGGGTCGTCGTTTCAGAGCACAATTAGGCTGATTCGATTCACACAGATTGCTTCGCTATTTTATGTTTACTAAATTTGTTAGTCGGCGCTGAACAATCGGAGTAGTAACATCGTCGAAGTCTATTGTTTATTCACGGATTTCAAATAACATATTTTGCAAACAAACGCTCAGGTGTCTCATTTTAAGCTTTTAAAAAAACTATAACACAGCAGCAAAATAGACTCATGCTTCTTCACTGTTTTATAAGCTTCGCTGTTTATGAAGACAGATTTGGCAAACAGCAGGAGGTGGTGCCTTCAATAGTAACGACTCCGGCTACGGGTCAAGATCGATACTTTGATAAAACAGTCCCTCCCTGCTTGTCACTGGCCTTTTAAAGTCTATGGCAGTCTTACCGATGTAGGAAATCCCTCATTTAAAACGCTCTTATACTATTCCGACCGCAGAATTGCATTTATTTTACAAAAGAAGCACCAAGTTGCATGTCACAACCCTTTTCGGCAACGCAATTGAAGAAAAAAAATTTCGCACGGATGGCTCTTGGACTTTTTTCTTTTATTCCTAAGAACGGTATTCGGTATATATGTTCATACCTAAGCTTTTAAGAACAGCGATTTTTAATATTAGCTGCTCAGTGAGTTAAACCAGAGCCTCTAGAATAGAAAGCAAATACTCCGCTGAGTAGGGACTCTTATGTCGAAACAGCGCGCTGATAAGCGATTTTATAATCCTTCAAAGAGGATCGAATAACTAACAATATCGTACGAAAAGTACTCGATACTCAATGAAGATATCAATCACACTAGAAAGAGTTTTCTAGATCGTTCGAATTCAGTCTACATCTAAAGTTGCGTTTAGGTTGGGTGGCCGCTGTTTAACTTGAACACTTGTAGACTCTGCTGTGACGACATATCCATATCTAAACGTTTTGTTCTCGCGAAAGCTCTTCTGTAGCTGTTAAATCTACCTCGTCATCTTCCTTCAACTAACATAGATGGGGTTGACCAGGACACCGGAATGCCGACAAAACACTCCAATCACCATTGAATGAGCCTTAGTGAACCCTAGTTGTCCCACTGACCTCTTGACATTAAGAGCTGACCAGAATGACCTCGACACGTGGTAAGAGGAGATATCGGTACATTGCGAGCGAGGTACTTGTCAACCACGCACGACCGCATAGTTTTGGAGCCCAGTACTTCAATAGCGGCCAGGCTATCCGAGTTAATGTTCTCTAACACATAACGCACGGAATACAATCCCGTCCACTAGTCACTTTAGTAGTAGCGGCATCCGAATTCCGCTTGGAAGACGCTGCAATGAATGGTCCGGCAGCTTTACTTCCGGCTGACTCCAAGCTCCAACAAAGAGATTTATCATCAAAACTGGATAAATTTCCTACAGGGAATGCGTTCTCTCAATCATAAACTGCTCCTTTGTTTCCTCATAAATGAATGCTAAAAACTGGCCAGTTAGTGGGCTCTTTGACTGTTTTGCTATTTTTACTTGCTTTGTTCTGTTGTTAGAAACAACGACAAAATAAAGTCATGCGAATCGACAAAACTGCATTTTGATGCGAAGCGGATGGGGGTGGGCTAGACGGTGCACGAAAACTACTAAAGCGAACACGATTGGGTGCGGCCACAAGTTATGGTTTGGTGTCGACGACCACCTTCACTTTACTACAGCACTTGGTGTTGCCGCGGCACATCACACACATCAATTCACTATAGCATTTGGCACTACATCAATATACATATACCAGTTAACCACTTTGCTTTACTTTTCCAATTTGCTTGCTTTGGCGCCGATTGCTGTGCGTTGTAAAGCTTTGAAAATACTTGATCAATTATGTTCGTTGATCTCCAACCACAACCACATAGCTTTAGTGTACTTAATTAAAAGTATGTAAGTATGTTTGTGCATATTCATACTTTTATAGTTTTATAGTTTGGCCGAGAGGAAGATTGTAAAAGTGTTTGTTGGCTACCGCCATTTAACCGCTTATACCTGACGGCTATTGCTAATGACGTTGGTGGCCAATGCAATTGTTTGTGTACAAATTTGAGGTAAACGTTGACATTTTTTTGCACAATTTTGAAGATATGAAAATATATGTATATTTGTTTTCCTTTTCAAATATATTTTTACAAATACATTAGGGCGGGTCAAATTGTATGGGGAACTTCAGGTGCACATCCAGTTTCTGAATCTATGGGTCATACTGAGTAATATTGTTCATTGGACCATAGGTCTGAAATGAATTTCGAGCCTCCCTAATATTGTTAGAAAATTTTATATCCCAATCCGAATAGCGGCTCTCACAAATAAAATACATGAAAATAAATGTCAAATTCGGATTCGAATTGGGATATAACATTTTCTAACAAAATTAGGGAGGCTCGAAATTCATTTCAGACCTATGGTCCTATGGACAATATTACTCAGTATGACCCACAGATTCAGAAACTGGATATGCTTTTTCAACAATAAATTTGACCCGCTCTAATATACACATACTCAAAAATTAATACATAAGGCTGTTCCAAAAAAAAACATTTTTACGTCTTTACAAATTTTATAATTTTCTTTTTGGTATGCTGACTCGAGGTCAGTAAAATCAAAACCAAAGCTTACTTTCTCTCAAACCAACACCCTAACTCCTACGTTTACTTTCATTCTATGTCTTCCTCTTGTTCCCTTTGTTTGTCCCACATCCCACAAAATTCCCTTACTTTATTTTCACGTTTCTTCTATGTTCCCTTTTCGAATGTGGAGATTTATCGAGTTGGACATTTTTGACGTTTACGTATAATTTAGCAATTTTTGTCATTGGGATATTGTGACGAAGACGTAAGCTCAACTCAAAGTTGATAACGAGATAACTTGGAAAATCTTAGTCGTACTTGCAAAGATTTTTTCGTTTTGTTAGATTGGTCTAACTTAATTTTTTTCATTTCACTGGAGTAGGGATTGTCAGAAGAAGATGGCAAACTCAAAATGACACCAAAATATTGAACACAGTTTCTTACAACACGCAAAAATTTCAAAGTTTTATGTTTTCATTTCATTCCATTCCTAATACCAACACGCACATTTTGACAGTCTCAACAAAGGTATGTTGTTGCTGTAGAGATGAGCCAACTAGCTATCAAATTGCTATTGTGTAAGCTAAATTGAGTTGTATGAACACCACTCAATTTAAATCGAAATTGCTCAATTTATTTTTCTGTTTGAACATATTACATATAACCATTAGTCCAATCAAATATTTATACATTTTGCAAATATTTTAATAACCATTTATAGAGTACTTAAAATATATTCGAGCTACCGTCTGTCACAGGGTATTCTCGTTTCCGAAATTCTGCGCTTGAACCTTCTCATAAAATATTTAGATACATTCATGAGTTTTTCATTAATGAAGACTTTTGAACCGATCCAATGTAAACTAGCGAAAACAACACATACACATGAAATGAAGCGTTAAAAGAATAGTAAAACCAGCAGTGGTGGCAAAAAAACCAACACACAAAATAAAAACAAAAACAAGTGCTAGCAGAAACGTATTGAACGTGCAAAATGTTTGCGAACGCAAGGTATAAAGAAATACAAAAATGGCAGCAGTAAAAACAAAATTACAAAAATAAAGCTTTACAGTTTACAAATGCTTACAGAAATACAAATATATGTACACATACGCGACATATGTACATAGATACCCTGTCGGAAAAAAGTAGACAGCAATCAATGTTAGACAACTTTAAAAATATATTCAAGCTTGGGTGAAACGAAAATCTTTAGTCCTATTCTCGCAATGACATCACATTCGAGAAAGCTGTGATCTGTAGTCTAATCCGCTCTATAGCAGAAGAAACGGATATTTTTATATGCTATGTTTGTGCAAGTGGCCCTTGAACCTGCAGTGACCTATAAGTATTCCCGTTAACTTTCTCAAGTTGGTTTTGTACAGATTTATCGTCGCTTTATACAGCTTTTGTTTTATATCCCTTCAGCAATTCCTTTTGCTGTAACAAACCTGTTGTTTCAATCCAGTGCTGGTTTTATTGATATTACTTACTTAATTGGCGCTGAACCGTCTAAACGGTTATGGCCGTCCAACAAGGCGCCCAGTCACTTCTTCGCTCCGCCAACCGGCGCCAATTGGTCACACTAATGTGTTATTGATATAGGTAACTTTTATTTCTTAAACCGATCCTTTATTGTGTAAGTTGCCATAGCTCATTGTCATTCTCAGCTCATATTTCCGCCTGAAAGATGCACGAAGAACGTCACCAATGCTGCTAGTGTATGGTTTGGGTGGAAGCTCTCAACTCAGCAAATGTCCCATGAGGTGCAATTCTACTTTAAAGCCCTTTCCAAATCTTATAATTATGATAAAGGCGTTTCTGGGAAACTGGAGAAATTTAAGTTGCTCTCTCGGTTTTTCAATGTTGAGGTGCTAAATGACCCTGCTTCTACTTGTAACTTTCTTTAGCTTTGCTCGCCAGGATACACCTAGCAGTCTGTTTTACTACTTTGTGTAGCGGGGTCAGCTCGATCAGCATTGCTTTAACGATGGAAACGCATGCCTAGCGTTGGAGTTTGGTAAGTGACTTCTATAGTACAGTCGGAAAGTATTAGAACAAGATGAAAAGAGTTGTTTTTGTCAGTTTATCGTATCATTTATTAAAATATTATTCACATATTCGCAGTAGTTTTGTACATTCAACGTAGTTCTATGATCCGAAGACATTTTTAATGATTTTACTGAAAGTTCCATCAAAATTTATAAGAAAACAGTGAGTATGTTACTTTAAGCGATTTTCTTGAAAATGGCCACCTTTTGCTTTGATGACTGCAGCGCACAATTTCGGCATTTTTTTGATGAGTTTTTGAAGTGTTTGATGTGGAATATTATTCCACGCTTCGTTCAAACAATCCCAGAGGTCAGGAAGGCTTGTTGGCTTTAGACTCTCACACGTCGATCCAATTCTTCCCATAATAGCTCGATGGGATTTAAATTGGGGGATTTGGTGGCCACTCCATTGTGTCAAGGGCACCTGCGTCTTTTTTTTCGTTCTAAATAAGAAGTACAATGTTTTGATGTATGTTTCGGATCGTTATCTTGTTCGTAAATGAATCCACGACCAATCAAAATTAATGCCAGATGGTATTGCATGGCGTTGGAGTATACTGTGATACTGCTCTTTTTTCATAATTCCTTCAATTTTTTTTAGTTGACCAACGCCAGCGTAGCTGAAACAGCCCCAAACCATCACTGAGCCACCGCCATGTTTCACAGTTGGCACAATGCAATCTGCTTTGAATCTTTTATTGTTTCTGCGAACATATTGACGCCTATGGCTACCGAAAAGTTCGAATTTTGATTCGTCTGACCATAAAACTGATTTCCACTGATCAATCGTCCAGTCAATATGTTCTTGAGCGAACTTCAGTCTTTTCTGTTTATTACTGGCCGTAGAAGTGGCTTTCTGACAGCAATGCGTCCAATCATACCTTTTTCTTTAAGCCGGCCTTTGACTGTCGTGAGCGATATTGGTGAATCCAAGTCTTCATTGATTTCGCACGAATTTATGATGCAGATTTCCGTCGATTGGCCTTACTTATTGCATATATTTTGTTGTCGATTCTTTGATTTGTCTTTCTTGGTCGACCAGATCGTTTTCTGTTAGTATTTTGTCCAGTTTCCCCGATATCTTCTAATGGCCGTATGAACTGAACACAGAGATATTTTCAAAAGTTTGGCTATTTCTCGATAGTTTTTCCCTGTTTTTTGCAAAATAATGATTTGGGCTCGTATTTCGACGGATATTTCCTTTCGCTTGACCATTTTCAATCTGGAAAAATACAATTCTGAGGCTATTTCAACATCAACATTTCTTTTTTTATCTTGTTCTAATACTTTCCGACTGTACTGTACACTGCAACCAAAATTGCTTGCGATGCGCGGGCAACCGCTCCATATACTATAATAAGTCTGATTATCATGGTGCACAGCTATCTTAATCTTAGGGTATTCGGGCTACATCTATACAACTTGTCATCGGTTAGCCTGCACACCATTATTGCTCCTGCAGCGTTGGATTATGCGTTGTCAAGAGGTTTTTTCATTAGCAACTTCGAAGCGAAGGTGACACCCAGATATATAACATCGTGAATCGCTCCAACAGCACTTCATCCAATGTGGTTGATCTCATTCCACTGAGATAATTTATTAGAGAAGGGATTGATATTAACTCCTTCGTTAACCTTATATTGTACGACAGGCTCAAAAGTGGTATTAATTTGTTTCGTTCCGCCTGCTGTGAAGGTTTCGGTTATCGTCGTACGAAGCAAGAACGATTTATACCGTTGTGGACTGAATTTACCAAGGCGCCCGCTATGTAAAGAAGGTGCGAAACACCACTTCTCTATATGTAGGAGTGCGGACCATGATAAAGTGGTTTGTCTACGATTATTTAAACTGCTCACTTATATACTAATCATCCTATCATATTATATATATTACAGTCAATTATAGTTACTACTAACATTTGCTAAAAATGAACCGAACAATAAAGTGATTTCCCGCAGGGTATGCTTGTATATATGTATATGTGACAACGAACACGAATTGTACGAAAATGCTAACAATACCTACACATACAACCCAACCTAGGCACGGATGGGGCGGATAGCTGTACATTTTTAGAGTTACTCAAAAGAGTCAGAGGAAGATGATTAAAAAGCTTTGCGCATGAAGTTGGTGGATACAGACTGACACAGTGCAGCAGTGGAAGAGCTCAGCTCCTCTTCACAATATTCAGATTTGTATACCTTTAATGAAAAAGTCAGCAACAAAAAAATTTATGAGAAGAGATTTTCATTTCGAACATCATTCACGGGTGCGAGTGTGAATTGGAAATTATTTTTGTACGTAACTAAGGCCCACTAACAGAGCTTTCCTATGAGTAACACAGTGTTACCTGGCATGTGATGCTATTTTTCTTACGGGTAAAAAACAGGTATTTTGTACATTGGCGCACTGAAACGCCCCTGTTATTGTTGTAGCGATAAAGATACTCTCCGATGATTTTGAGGAGTGTTATTGATGTTGATGATCCTTTATAGATCCGGTAGCAAGCACCATTACGGTACATGCTGACTATATCGGGAACGATTTTATATGACTACATTGAACCCCATAGGCCATCTATGCTAAAGAAACAGGATTCGCCACGGGTAGGTGAGGTTGACAATTTGGTTGGAGAAGCTATTAATTGCGATGGCAACCCCTTGAATCATTTGGGTATTTTAATCGCCACTAACGACAGGCATACCTTCCGCGGGTATATTCTAAGCCCCCCTCCCCCTCCCGGTGGTTGGGTATTAATTAATTTAAGATGACTACGGTTTTATTGAGAAGAAATAAAGGGCTTTCCAACGATATGCATGATGATTAAAAAAACAATAGAGATGTGCAACTATCCAGTAAATGCACGAGTTTTTAAAATTTGAAAATTGCTTAGCCCGGTTCGTGTTATACTCGATGAGGCCTACTAAAAAAATGTATATAGCAAAGGTATTTTTTGATGTCACGACGGTCAAGTTGAATAAAAAGAACAACATTAAATAATAACGAGCCGGACCCGTGAGCATCTTGCGTAACCAATATAAAAGTCTCTTATCAAATATCAGCAGAAAGCAGCTGTTCTATCAATCAATTAAAACTTACAGCTTGCGCTGCGATCTGCCGTATGGTAGCATCTACCGGTAATGCAGTGAAAATATTCACAATAGTGACATAGGACAAATGGATTTCTTTGTGTGCTCACAATCGTTTATTTTCAACAAATTCTTTTAATAAAATATAGCTAAACAAAAGCACTACGGCCAAAATTGCCCAAAACTCGCTAATGACCCACCTTTACAACCAAAACTTTATTTATAGATTTGGATTCCAAATAAGAGCGAAAAAGGGACCCGTACATAAAACCAGCAATTAGAAATAATATAAATGATTGTTGACGTGGGCCCGCGATTTCAAACTTCAGTAAAGGTTGCCTAGAGTTTAACCTCGAAAACATTAAAGTTTGTGATTAATATTAGAGAAAAATTGCAAAACTAGTTAAATTAACAACGCTAACTCTAGGCAGTTTTAACTCGAATTTAAACTTGCACAAAAGTTTGATTGAAATCTGTGAAAAATAATTAAAATAAATAGCTAAACATCGATGGAATTAAACGATAATGAAAAATATTTAGGCAATACACAAGGTCTCCTATTCGTTGTATAAGTATAGCATATTTTAATCACATTTTATATTTAAAACCATGGAAACTATGAAAATCTCACAAAAAAGATTTTCGATACATCCATTTCTTTAGTAAGATACACCGAAATAAATAACGTCAGTGAAATCACCAAATCAGATTTGTTGTTCTTCAACCAACCCACATTCAGTGAAATTGATAACATTATAGTTAATTCAACCGAGTTTTTGTCAAGAAAACAAATTTATTGAGTTATTTCAACAGAAGAACACTGTTCTCAATATAACTGATTTTTATGTTCAAAGAACTGATATAATTTGTTATTTCAAGAGCGAACAACTGTCAATATTATGTAAATGCATCAGCTAATTATAAGCTTTTATTTAGTTTCACTTGGCTGTTGTATGTAATGAAATTTTGCAAGTTTAAATTTGATACACTTCCCGGTGTCCGATTGAGCTGAAATTTTGCACACATGTATAACTCCGATGACAATGCAATATTACTTTGCGAGAATTCGATAAATTAATCGATAACAGAGTTATCGGTAAAGATTTGTATTCACAAGGGAATAACAGCCTAAGTCCTCAAGAACGCAGGTAACTTCGCTTTGTTTGTTATGCAACAAACGTAGAAGTTAGGCTGTTATTCCTCATACTTTTTGTTGCATACTTTTCTGCGCACTTGATTTTGTTTTACAAATTTTTGGCGATCACGGTTGCCACTTTGCGTCCATTTGGACCAAAAATGGTCCCTTCCAACCCCATTTGGTCCACTGGTCCATTTTCTTCAATTTTGGTCCTTTTTAGGCAGTTGCCACGATTTTGGTACTTTTCTTTCTTTTTCACTCAGGTAAAAATTCACAATATTGCCCAAAAAATTTGCAGCACATTCGTTAACCCACATATAATTTTGAATTTACTTGAATGGATTTCTCCCACAAAAAATTGCTCAGTCAATAAAAATGTACGAGAACAGTGACATTTCACCTAGGAAATAATTTAGGCGAGGCATTAAAAAGAAAAGTGTTGGCAAACACACTGTCGTTAATTGTTGATGAAACAGCCGACTTATGAAAAAAACTCTTGTTTAATATTTATAATAATAATGACTAGATATTTCCATCGGTTATTAAACACTTAGTGAAAGATTTTTGTCACTAGTAGAGCTAAAAGTATGTATTTCAAATGCACTTGCGCCTCTAAGAAATTTGACAAGGCTTGCAACTGATGAAGCGTGGAGTTTAATGAATTGAAAACTAAGTAAAAGAATGAAACTAATTTATTTTATATTAAGTGTACTTGCCACTTACTTAATTCAAGCCTACCGAGAGATATTGAGAGTTTGTGAAGGCACGTCGATATTTAAATCTTTTTCACCCAGCACAAGAAATATTTTAACTGGAAGGCAGAAATACTTCTTGAAGGCGATAACTTTATAGATGTACAACGAATGCGATTAAAAAATTGTATTTTTATATTCAGCTTTTGAAGCTAATGCAAGAGATTTGATTTTGGAAGAAATATTTTGTGTAAAATTATCCCCGTAGGTGCTAGCCCCTGATGCCTGGTATCAAAACTCACACTTACTGAATCTAGGCTATGATATAAAGTTTAAACGTTAAGAGAAAAAGTAAGCTTCTATAGAAATAGAACTAACAAAATTGCTTAGTTTCTTTTATGCTCTACTGAGTTTTCCACATAGTTCGATCAGAACGCAAATTTTTGAACCCTTCCCCACTAAAACTTAACTGCGTTATACATTTTATTTCATTGCAACCAACAACATAATTCTGGAACTAAAAGCTTTGTGAACAAATCTAGGTTCACAACGTTACGTTGTGAAAGACATCACCTATTCTAGAAATGTGAAAATTTTATTTTTGTTTGTTCCTTGAATTTAAGCAAAGTATTTATTATGTCCAGTAAAATTTTATATAGGAAACCATGGAAACATTCTAAAGTTTTGTATTTTACAACGAATACGACCCCCTTATATACCAATAAAATAAAACAAAAATTTGATCCTTTTTTTGAGATTTTGGTCCTTTTTTCCGTGAATTTTGGTCCCAAATGAAAACATGGTGTGGCAACCGTGTTGGCGATGGAACAAAGCAGAGATCTGCAATGAGTAGTTGTAAACTGAACGCGACATAGGCAAAGTCACAATAAAATATGATTAGTTAGTTAACACTCGAATAGAAGAATTTGACTGTTCAAAGTTGACTTCGAAGAAACCTTGTAATGTTGATGCATTAAAACAAATGGATAGGATGAGAAACGTTACAAATAACTAAGTAAAGATTACATAACTAATTTAAACAATATTTTACCCCACAAAAATTAAAAAAATTCATATTTAAATTAAATTTAACAAAAAAGCTTTTCTAAGAACAAGCTTCTATTACTTGTTAATAAAACGAACTAAAAAGTAAAAATAAAATTAAAGAAAAAAAAACTTTTTTAAAAATAAGCTTATATTATTGGTTAATAAAATTAACTAAAAAGTAAAAAATAAATTGACTGTAAAGAAATATAACACTTTGTAAGTTCATTGTAACCTTTAACGATAAGTAGGCTTTTTCGTCTGCGACAAAAAAATCCACATTATACATAATTATATATTTTTAACATTAAAATTTTACACCTAAATTATTAAATCTTACAGTTTATATCACAGTCCTAATTGTTCTAATAAAAGCGTGTTACATTGTGATAGCAAGTAAAGGAGGTCCTAAATGTTCTTAATTATACCATCAAAATTTAACACGCTTTTTATTAGAACAATTAGGACTGTGATATAAACTGTAAGATATAATAATTCAGGTGTAAAGTTTTAATGTTAAAAATATATAATAATGTACAATATGGAATTTTTTTGTCGCAGACGAAAAAGCCCAATTATCGTTAAAGGTTACAATGAACTTATAAAGTGTTATATTTCTTTACAGTCAATTTATTTTTTACTTTTTAGTTAATTTTATTAAAAGCTTATTTTTAAAAAAGTTTTTTTTTCTTTAATTTTATTTTTAAGAGAAACTTACGCTAATGGCGCTCAGTACTTTGTTCTTATGACATTCGTGCCACAGAAATCTGATATATCAACACCTACTGTTATTCTAATGTTGAAGGAAATCTGTTTTAAAAAATGTTTCATTGTAGTTTTGGGGTGACATTAGTCATTTTAGTTAACAGAGCATTGCTAGGGCGGGCACCATGGTGTGATGGTAGCGTGTCACCACCCGAAAATCCTGGGTTCAAGGCCTGGTAAAAGCAACATAAAGCTCTTTAACAAAGTTTATTCAATAAGAAAAAATATTGTTTATTTTTTTTTAACAGAGCTGTGGTGTGATGCACTTTTTGGTTGATTTGACTGTTGAAACACTCAATTCAGAATCAACAATTAAATTTTGTGGGAAGTTGATTCAACACGTAAGTATTTGCGATACATAAAAAATATCGGTTGAATTGATCCATAATTCGGCTGATTTTACCAGCTTTTTTATTTAGTGTACATACTGAATGAAATAATATCGGGTGTCTTAAATGTAGAAGCAAAAGCACTCGATATTCAAAATATCGATACAGATTTCTCAAAGCTTAAGCTGTTCCTTAACCAAACATGAAACTACTTATTGAAACCAGAACAGTTTTCGGAAAGATAAGTGCATTGTCAAATAAGCCATCCTATTTTATCAGGAATATAGAATTATTCTCCACTACATGGCCAATAATAGATTTTAGTTGCTGCGAACCAAAGCACCTTTATTTTTAGCAATAACTGAGGTCTGCTTTTTTCCCCAATCCGTGAAGTGTAAATCTCATCTGCTGCCGAGCCAAAGGCAAGTACCATAATCAATTATTTCTGGGTCTATGTTACAACATCGATCTTCATAAAAGATATATCGATATTTTGGAATCAATGCATTGTTTGCATCCTTTACTGTAGTTTTACAGGGGAACGTTTCTCCAGAACGCTCCAAGGGCCATGGTTTGAGAGGTGTGCGCAAAATCCCACATTCTGTGCCAGGATTTTGTACTTTCAGGATTTTATATTTCGGGATTGTGTTATACCCCAGCCGGAGAGACTTATAGAGCGTGGCTTTTGTTCGCCGTTAGAGGACTGAACTTATCAATTGCCTACTTAGTAGAAGTAATATTTGTTGGTAAGTAAGACTCCATCAGATTTCAAGACTGAAATTGTGAACATAACCAGATCCTTTCAAAAAAAAAGATTTAGTTTTGAATCAATATTTAAGTTTTCGGAATTTCGAAGTCAAGTATCATATATATTATTTCTAATTGCTGTTTTTATGCACGGGTCCCTTTTTCGCTCTTATTTGGAATCCAAATCTATAAATAAAGTTTTGATTGTAAATATGGTGATTCGAGCTATTAGCGAGCCTTTGATTAGCTATATGTTATTAAAATAATTTGTCAAAAATAAACGATTGTGAGCACACAAAGAAATCTGTTTGTACTATGGCACTATTGTGAATATTTGTACTGTATCACTGGCAGTTGCTATCATACGCTAGATGGCAGCGCAAGCTGTAAGTTTTAATTGATTGATAGAACAGCTGATTTTGTTGATATTTGATAAGAGAATTTTATATTGGTTGCGCAAGATGCGCACGGGACCGGCTCGTAATTATTGAAACCTAAATTTTAAAATGTATGTTGTAATACTGGATAATTGAAAGTTTTCTTCTTCGCATTCGATGCGATATAGGGTTTACACCCGCAACCTCTAAACATATTTGATTTCCCCCAAACGGATTGAGACATCTACCGTAGCTTAACCGAGTGCTGCACCCTCTTTTGCCACCTCATCGGCCTTTTCAATATCTTCTATCCCTTTCTGACCAGGAACCCAGTATATGTAGATGTATGGTCGGCCTGAACCAGGACATTTCTTGAAGAAATACTGTGTGAGATTATTGCCTTGACTATATTACAGCCTCACTATCATTGTTTACTATATAGTTTGGCAGCTTAAATAGAGGTTATGTTGCGAATAGAGTGGAAGGCAGTGGACTAGGCAGTCGAATGTCATATAATGAAGGAATGGTGTTCGGAGTTTTTTTCAAAGTTAAACAAAAAAATGATAAAAGCTTTAATATAAATAAAACTATTGTTTTAATAACAACAAAAACGCCTTATATATTCTATATACATAAATTCGAAAGGATTATCTTACTTTAAAATTTTAGTTAAATAAGCTAAAGTTTTTTTTTGAAACTGAGTCGAGAACTGTGCGTGTGAATGTGCGAATTTTCACCGATCAGCTGTTAGTTGCGCTACTTGGTAAAATTTACAATGCTCACTATCAATATATTGTTGAGGCGAATGCAGCTAAAACACGCTTCCGCAAAAATTTCTGCTGCTTTCTACGCGGCTATAACTTCCATCTGAAGGGCTCTGCAGTGATCTTGAAGCCTGTAAAAATAATACTTTGCGCGATTTATTTCCGAGAAGATTTAGGCCGAGCTTCTCTTCCAATTTGCGTTATGCTCCTTTAAATTTTTCCAACAAATTGGGGGGACGGGACCTCCATGTTTCATCCGAATGGCGTCTGACGTGAGAAGCTTTTCATGACAGAAATACGCTGGGAGCGTATCAGATCCGAAGGGCGGCCCTGATTAGAAACTTTTTTCTTTTTTGGTACTTTGCGCGGGAGTTGATCCCAGGGCCTTCGGTGTGGTAGGCGGAGCACGCTACCACCACATACAGCTGGCAACGTGTACGATCTATTTATATCTGGATCGACACAGTAAACAGCAGACCCGACCCCTTCCATTAATTTAGAACCATCGGTATACACGTGACAAGTATTTTCTGCCATTTCCGCACCCTTGGACCAACCCTCCGGCTCTATTGAGGGCCCATTCTTCGTTTCGATGCTCTATGTTGTTCGCCTTTAACTTGTCAACTCATTACTGAAACACTCAACTCAGAACAGTGGACCGACCAGTGACCGACCTATTTCAAATTTTATTGAGCGATTTGCTTAAAATTTGGTACATAGGTACATATGTATTTAGGATATGTTTTCGAGGACGAAGGACCGACCTATTTTGAGATAATTTTTCTAATTTTTAAGTTTATCCGTCTCTTTTTCGATATGCATAGCTCAAAGTACGCGAAAATGGGGCTGAAAGTGTCCTTTGTTTCATGTAAATAAAACTGGTATATGAATATCGATGCGGCCGGGGCGAAGCCTTGTTCTAGCGCAACCACCTCTATTTTTTTTGTATTGTTTGGTTGTTTCGGTATTCAAAACGTGTATTTATGCAAATTCGCAAAACGATTCCGTCGCCGATGAAAAGACAGACAGGCATTTTCTGCTACCATTTATTTCACGGTTATTGCTATTGTTGTTGTTGGAGCTGTTTGTTATTCCTTTTGTTGTGAATATTGATGTAGTGGCCATTGGCTTCCGCTACTTGTATCACTGGGTATTGCTTTTGATTTCATTTTTTTACTTTGCCTAACTTTATTGCTATAGATATCCATATAGGTATATGCACTCACAAACACAAACACATATTCACTATACTTTTGGCCAAGCACTGTTGTAACACCAAAAATAAAGCCAATGTGATATTCACGAACCGATAGCAGGCAAAATGCAACGGCAGCAACATTCAACAACGGAATGTATTAACGACGAGCCAGTCTGCCAGCAACAGAGCCAAAATTGCACACACAAAAAGACATATGCATGTGTGTATGTACACTTGTATATTAGCAAAGAAATATCAGCAACAATTATATGCACATTCAGCGGTATCATAACTACAATGAAGTAGAGAAGATGAAAGCGTCGACGAGTAAAAAAAACACAAACAGGCGAATGAAATCACTTTACGGTTGTGTGGAGAAAGCCTAGACACGGGACAAAAAAAAGCACAGATGCCAAGGTTGATACCGACCGAACAACCGACCTACCGTCCGTCTATCCGTTTAACTAAACGTCAACTTGTTTAACCGACAGTACGTAGAAAGTAACGACAACGACATCGTCACCAACAAAAGCAACGTCGATGACGATAGTTGGTTGCAACGCTGCGACTTCCGACGTCTTTAAACGCTACGATTCCGTGTTTGACTGACTGACCTATGCGCGACGAAGAGGCACTCGACAACTTAACAAGGTAACGCGCTGCGCCAACATCATCGCACTACTCAAATCAAACAGCGCATACATACAAAGTCATATACATTGCCAGACAAAAGCTGCCGCATCCAGTCTAGCGCGCCAACGGTGCTCCAAAGCAGTAGCAAAATTGAGAAGAAACCAATTTAAGGAGAGCAAACGTTGAGCGTATATACATATATACTTTATTACGAGGGTAGTTCGTAAAGTTAAAATAAGTTGTATTCTTTTATAGCCGAATTATAAAAGAACACTCGGTAAAATGAATGTAAAGGGTCAGTTATACTTACAATGCATTGTATGACCAGAGAATTTATACACAATGAGGAGTTTTTTTGGCATCCACTGGTTACGATCCATTTGCATGTGACACGTCTTGCACTTCACCACTATTCCCCAAATTCATGTTAACAGGGTGCAGGACGTAACAGAAAATTCTCTTAACGATTTTCTCTGTTCATCTGTTACCAAAAAATTCTCTGATCAGAGCAAATATATTGCAAATTTTGAAACTCATGCTTATAACTGCCTGTTAGGCTATGAAACTTAATAAACTATTGTGGCGCAACTGTATGGGCAAGTGAATTGTTGTAGGACTTCGTGGATCAAACCCCGCTCCAGTTAAAATCCTTCATAGCTGAAATTATAAAAATGCTGATATTGCGCCAAAATAACAAAATTTTGCCGATAAGCGCGTTTTCTTACAATGCAATATCAAAGCAAAATTTTTTGCAAGAATATATAAAAAATGTGCTAAAACCATTTGACAAAATTAAAAGCTAACCAAATTCAAACAATTGTTGAATTACTTTCAATTGTTAGAAATTTTTCTCAAAGCTAAAAAGAGCATTTCAAGACCATTGAAAGCTGGTATGGTAATAGGCGACCATACAAAATAGCAAATGTCGCTAAAAATATGCAAACTTTTTTCCTAACTTCCATACCCGCCTTCGCTTCATCTCCAAGCACAAAAGTCAAACCAGAGACAAAATCTTAAATTTTGATTTTGTGTCGATTCTTATTACCAACACATTCAAACATTTCATCCGGCATCGTACATATAGGCCAAAACTAACACAACCTTAGATTTTGGCGAGGAAATCTTACATTCCCGCCTACGTCTCAACAACAAAATCACAAACATAAGAGGAAGAACAAAAAATCGAAGTCAGACAAAATTTTTATTTCTACTTGATTCCGCTTACTAACACATTCAAAGTTTCTGTCTGGCCTCGTACATATAGCCCAAAACTACTACAACCTAAGAGAAAAACTTCCTTTCCCGCCTACTACACCTTGTCCAAAAGCAAACTTATAGAATTAATTTTTTCAAAGACATTGTAAAAACCCATCTTGCCTTGTCTTCAAAGTGTAAGAAGAAGAATCATTGGGCAAGAAACATTTTTATATTACCAGGCGCTCATAAAAATTGGCGCGTGTGTGAAATGTATGAAAATAGTTGTTTGGCTTTCGTATATGCTATTCCTTTTACGCATGAGGCTATACCATACAAAACTTCATATTTCCATTTCTGTTCTGATATTTCGAAGTTTCGAATGAGGAGAAAAAAATCTTCTTTTTTCCTCGCCGCCTTCACCTGACCGACAAACAAATAGCAAAAGCGAAATATTTTTGAGGTCGTTCGCACTTGCAAGCGTAATGTATAGAGTTGGGTCGTTTCGTTCTGAACTTGTTCAATTGACCGGGTCTCTCAACTGAACAAGTGAACTAGATCTCGATTTCGGTTCTATTTGTTCTTTTAGTTCGTTTTATCTAATGTTATTCTTTTTCTCTTCTCGTTCACGAACATTGTAAATTCGCTACCTACATACGTAGAAATTCACAGTGAGCACGAATGTCTCGATGATGCCACTTATGCGATATGTGTGTATATATTTATATGGAAAAATATCTTGTTGTAAGAAACTAATTATACATTTATTAAACTTGAAAAGTTCATATTACAATTTGTGCCTGTACTCTTTCAACTTCCTCGATCTTCCGAAATTTGTAACTTGTTTTGGAGTCAATTATACAATATCTATATATATTAACTATTTATTCATAACACATGTAAAATATACTACACAAAGCATTGCTGCATCACACCCCCCTCTATACTTGTGACTTTTTCGTGGGTCTGAGCGGCATGCAGTGAACAAATTTGCTTGTAAAAAAAGGAAAAGATGAACAAAAGATCGACAGAAGTACCGAATCTCTGAAATCGCAACGAAAAAGGCGCAACTCTAGCAATGTATTGTAATAGACATGGTCAGTTGTGATCAGTGTCAAAGAATATGGTATCAAGATTTTGTTTGACAATGCAAAATAGCAAAAAAGGCGAAAACAAAATGCATAATCAGGCGGAAGGGAATTTTCTATATAAAACTGGACATTTCGCACTTTGTTTCACACACTTCATCATAACTTTGAAAAACTATGCGTCGCTATTCCTTGTGGTTAAAGGCAAATTATGTATATCGCAACGAGCCATTTTTTCTCGTGTAAACCAAATTAAGGTCATATAAGAGCATTCATTCAATTCAGTGAGTGATAGTAAACCTGAATGCCTTTAGAAAATTTAGGCAATTTATAGTGCTGACTGTGTAATGGCGTCATACATAATCTGGCTCTTAAGCTGCTTCTATTTATTTTTTCTCCATCTTCAACTCATTCAATTGCGACGTGGAACTGTAGTCAGTGTTTCTTCCTTCGGTTAATACTTGTTATTCTTTCGTAATCCGGATAGCAAGTACCCGATTTCTTTCCCAACGCCTTTCGGGTTGCCTATGATAGAGAAGCAATGTAGTAACATATTAAGTTGCTGTTTTCATTTTAGTTTATAATCCACAAATCCTAATTACTCCTGAATGTAATGTAGCTAATGGAAATGGTTTGTAGTTGGTAGATCATAGTGCGTCACTAATAACTTGTTGGCTACGTAGTGGTCGTCGCAAAAAAATTACATTATCAGAATGCTGACGTCTCAGCAAGGCAAGTTCATTTTACTTTTATTTGATGGGAAATCAAAAGCACATTAAATATCAATTTTCCAATTCTGTACATAAATAAGGACATACTTATAGTTGTTATACTACAAAAGTTTACCTAAGTCTGCAATTGGGTACTGATTAAAGCAATAGGCAGAAAGCAGTTCGCTCCTAATTGGGAATAGATGTCGTCCTTAAATTAATAATAGCCGTATTTTGTATACAAGCGTATCATACGTTTACGTTTGCGCGTAAAAAAACGCTTATCCTCGTTTAGATAATGCTTAGGAGACCCATTTAGCGGCAGTGGTTAAATAACTAGCTACAGAACAGGGTGTATCGGAGACACAAACCTCTGGTGGCCATAATGTATAACATATAGGTGAATCAGTTGCGATGAATAGTGGACACGCACCATTTTAAGAGGTGATACATAGAATTAGTGTAGAGGTGAAACATAGACACATATTTCAGTTACATCTGAGTATAATGCGCATTGAAATTTAGTAGTACAAATTTTATGCGCCGCAATTTCAGAGGTGTATTTAAAGTTTGACGCTTAACAGTACATATAAAGTTTAAGCGTCAACGTCTATAGATGTAAAAAAAAATCAGCTAATGTCACGATTGGAGCTGAAACTAGTTACAAGATAGTAACTAAATGGTTTGTTGACTCTTGGGTAAGCACATATTAATTCACCGTCACACACATACATCCATACATACACAAGTACACAATTGCATTCATTCGTTACAGTTTTGTCGTTTCCGCTTCTTCATTACATTTCATTTCCGCAGGCTCACAGCTTTTTGCTTCTTGAACCTTTCACCCTCCTTGCACTCACTTCCTTTCTTTCTCCTTCTTCATTTTATGTGTACTGCCAATCTTTTGCTATTTTCGACTGGATGCCTGCTGTCAGTTTATCGCATATCAGTACAATGTCTATCTGTCTAAAGGTTTCTTCTTCTCTTCTATATGCTAATGTATGTATGTATGTGTATTTATCTGTACGATATGGATGTCCTTATGTGAGTTTGTATTTGTGTTGGCATGTGTAAATGTTTTCAAGTCATTAATCAGACGATTTCACGAATACATCAACCACCAACAACCAACCATTCATAGACAACAACAAACAAAAACCGACAACGACAACAACAAAACCAAACGTAATTCTTCTACGATTTGTAACGGATTGCAATAACGACGCTGGTTCAAAAATGACAATTACAAAAACATGAAACCCAAAATGATAATATGAAAAAAATGAAAAATTACAAAATGAAACAAAATCTTATTTTCCGTTTTCTCCGATTTGCTTCTTCTCATTTGTACGTTCGCTCGACTGCTGCTTGCCGGATGTCGGTGTTGAAAATTGCTAGGCATCGCTTTAGTGATGCTTGAATCGGTAGTTTTCTATGCTCTATGACTCTAGACAAAATGTGTGAGACAAGCGAAAGTCATCGTATTTTGAAAATGAGATATGAAACTATTGGCTGAGGGCCTGAGACATATAAACTTTCTTCAGTACATTCTGGAGAATAGCAATAAAATAGCCCGACTATGTGGGGAACGATTTAAGAACCACACTGCACCTTCTAGGTGATCCAAAACCCCTCCCTCGGAAGGTTGCGCTACACAGCTACATATAAGATGAAGTGTTACTCGAGGCTTTTTCCCGGCCAAAGGCTGATGTCAATGTAACCGATAAATTTACGTCGAAATATCAAACCGTGCGTATTGATCCTCTGAGCAAAGTCTGGAGCGAAATTGCTTTCCATGTCTTACTCCAGGAAGGCGTTGAACCTAAGAGAAGCCATACATACTGGTACCTCTGCGTCTGGCGGGAAGTATACAAAAATAAGTAAAGAACGCTAAGTTCGGGTGTAACCGAACATTACATACCCAGATGCCAACTTTCCTAGATATGTGGGCATAGTAATAAAATCCCCAGGAAAGGTGTTTTTTCGACCATTTCTGCCGAACAACGCCAGGGTTGCGACAGTGCGCGTGACCAAGCTCGTCTCTGACCCCTGGAGAGTTATAACGTTTTCACTCGAATACTTCATAAGCGCGAAATTAATTTGCAACATATTAACGAAGACCATAGCAGGGTACACTGCTTTATGAAAGCGCATATCAAACATATGACACATGCACAAGAGACAAAGATAGTTATAGGATCTCCCAACTTGCGATTTTTACAAAGACCATAGACAAAATCTTGAGAGAGGCTTCAGTAAAGCAAATAGCAACCGCTTCCCCTGACAGGGTGAAAGTGAGTTTTGCAGGATCATTGGTTCGCCTCGGACCGCGCGTTTGGTTCGCCATAGCCGCTGGTACAGTTCTTTAAATCCAGCCAAATTTTACATACCAAGATGCAGCATTAGCAAGAGAACCTTATCCTGATAGTGAACTAAACCTGCAGGTACGATTGCAAGATTGCTAAGTCCGGAGATCGGACAGCTATTAAACATGTTTATGCGAGCAAAGAGCTGCAGCCCCGTGCTGACGCTAGGGAACTCTGGTCAACCATGAAGGTGATATAACACTTAAATATAAAAACAATACACCCTCATCAGAAGAGGAAAATCTAGCATACGTATACAACCCGCAAATATCCTACATTATCATTCCTGTAAATGAAAGCAAGGTTGCTACCATTATTAAAGCCTGGAAATTTGTTTTGTTTGGAAATTTTAGGGCACTCCTGATCGTGTCATCTCCCATATAAACCAAATTTTCCATACCAAAAATGTATTTTCGGACCCACTCGTGTCTACTTCCAAACTTTTTATTCGATTTGCTAGGAATATCACACTTTATTCCCTGGTTTTATAGGACAATGTTTTTTAGCTAACCAAGGCTATTACTTTGCGGTTGATGGAGAAGGGGATAGAAATAATATAGTGAGGTAGCGAAGGACTGGGACGCGGACAAGGAGAGGAGCAGGAGGGAAGAAGTAAGTGTGAAAAAATTAGGTGAGGAAGCAGGAGATGGCGAGGGAGAGGAAAATAGAGAGCTAAAGAATAAGAGGGGAAAAAAGGAGATATTTAGCAGAAAAGAAGTAGCAAAACGGGGAGGAGAAGAGATGAGTAGGAAGTGAGAAATATAAGTATTTACCTACCCCAGCCAGGTATGTTTGTCGTAAGTGGCCACTAAAATACCAAAATGCGGGGTGAGGGCGAGGTGGCCTGAAGGTTCAATGCGGTTATGTTAAATATCTCCCTAGATGATCGGGCTTGCACCTTAATTGTGCTTGTTACCGGAACGTACCGGATCTATATCCGGCAAAGCGGCAAAGGACCATCAGCATCGATTACATTCCCCAAAACCTTCGGGGAGTGCCTTTATTGCTACGACGACAACAACAACCTAAGTATTTTCCTTAAGTAGCAACTAAACAAAATAGCTTTTTTCAAAAATACAAACAAACCCCAAATTAAAATAACACCCACAATTCATATTCGAGCATTAAAAAAATATTCATATTGTTACGAATATTAGCAAAACTAAGGAGTGCTGCCAGCTCTAAGCCGATGCTAAGCAGTGACGTGAATGCACATCAATAATTCAATCATCATGTATCTACATAACCGAAACAATAACTGCGTCTACATATATGTACCATGTACGTGTACGAGCAGCAAATACATGCATATATCTGAGATACTACTATAAGTATGCAATGAGAAAAACTATAAAATTGTGCAATTTTAGTTACAGCTGAGAAGTTTGAGAGCTACTGGGCTAGTAGATTCTGGAAGCGTCTAGAAGATGCGAACGAGGAAACCAAAGAATATAAAAGGCGACAGATGTAGAGGCGCTGTAATTCAGTTTGATTTGAGCTGTCAAGCAGTTTCGATTAAGCGCTATCTAGCGAGCTATAGCAGTATTATTTGGAATAGTAGAGTTTCATTTAAGCTATCAGTTTGGTTATTAAGCTATTCGTTGCACCGTTTGAGTGTTATTGTGAAGTATTTTAATAAAGGCCATTTTTCCATTATTCAATATTGGAGTTATTTATTCAACAGTTTAGCGATACGAACCTAGCAAAAGGGCAAATAAGAGGATTTGCAGCAAATTCGTTACAATATTACCAAATTTTACACTCAAACACAAACAAAAATAGCAAAAATCACATTTCCGCCTGAAGCGACCTTCCACAATCGGTTGCTCTAACTCGCATGTCATCTCAAATTTTGCACCACCACATGAATACGTCTGCTCATATCTGGTAAAAGTAAATCGCAACTGATGCTTTCTAATTCCGTTTGCACTGCGGAGCTCAGCGTTCTGTCAATTTGGTACAATCCAGATTTAGCGAATTTTGTGATTTTGTTTGTTTTTACAGTCACATCATTTTTATTTGTTATTGTGTGTTATCATTCGTAAGCTCGTCTGTTTTAAATTATGCCTCATTCAACGCTTTCATCAACTATACGCAGTAGCGAAACCCTTCTTCCAACAATGCGTCATGCTTATGCTTATACTCAAATGGACTTTTCAGCTAATTGATTTTTCGCCCTCATAACCTCCTGAAGTTGTCCAAAAGAAATTATTTAGCAATAACGGTAAAAAATGATTCGTCTGTCATTACGGTTACTCCAATGAGGGATTACTATCTGCGCCTCATTTATTCGCCACAGTGCTCGAGAAGAGCGACGAGAGCTTAAAAGTCTGTATGTAGCATTGGTTGCATACAAAAATTCTTGCCGATGCACCCTTTTGAGATATGGATACACAGTTGCCTCAATTCGACCACACCCACAAACATCCCCATTTGTTTGGTCTTATGTAGTAATGCAATGTTTTGTTCTAAATTTCAATTCGTCGCTCACATTAAACGGACGCCAACGGAAATATTACGGGGACACATTAAAGCATATAAATGTATAAGGTGTAAAATTATATCCATTTACATACGCTGTTATATGAACGCACCTAGTAATATTCTTGATAAACGTAGTTTTCGATCAGCTGTATTAATGCCAAAAAAAAGTTTGATTGTTATACAAATGAAAAAATGCCAAGATTAAGTGAAAAATCAAAACTAAAACATCTTTACTAAGAAATTCTTGTAAATGACTTGCTAATGTCGGAGATTTCTGATGAAACGGACGGCAATTATGTTTGCAAGGTTGCATTCCTTTTAGTTTACCGCGTTTACACCATGAAATGTGCGCGTAAATTTATACAAATTGTGTAAATGAGTTTCCATACAAAATTTGACAGTTCGTTTACGCACTAGATAAATTTATACGTTTACACACTTTATAAGGCAATTATAAGGTTAAATGAGTCCCCTATTATCATCACATAACCACCATACTCACAGCAAAATTGTTTCAATTGAAACAATTCTGGCCTTCGGAGGCCAGGCTGCTAAAGAAACAGGATTCGCCATGGAAGGTTAGGTTGACAATTGTGTTGGAATAGTTATAAGTTGCACTAGCGACCCCTTGGAATCACTTCAGTATTAAGTCGCCTCTTACGACAGGGTATATTCTAGCCTATAGCGAAGCCCCCACACCGCCCTACTATCGGAAGAATAAGTGTCTTGTAAAGCACGACTCCTACCCCAACAAGAGAGCATCCGTTATGATCTTCTAGGAAATGTCTCTTACGTAAACTTTACTACTAAAGTTTTTAAAATTTTTTGAAGAATGCAGATTTGTAGTCCAATCAATGTTAGTCTGCCACAGTGCTTAGTACAAGTCTCTCAAAATTCTTACTGATTTTTGACAATTTTTACCCTGAACCGGCTATTTTCCAAATAAAAAAAAATTATGCACTCTGGAAGAAAATCTGAACCGCCCTTCGACAAAAAAATTGTCAAAAGTCAATGCAAATTTTGACTAATATAAAGAACTGTATGCTCAAAAAAAATCCAGAAAATTCTCAATAAATAGTTTGAAGTTTTCGTAAATTTTTCTCAAATTTTCGGGAACATTTTTGAAAGTGGTTTGCATAGTTTTCAGTTACAAAATATATGGAAGTTTTTGCTCAAACTATCGGAAATGTTTGACTATAATGGCAATATGGAACAAAGCTTAGATATTTAATTTTATAATTTCAAATTTACCAACGAACTGGCAACTGGTCACACATGGCGCGTTGTAAAGTTCGCAATCGACGGAAATGTGATGAGTGAAAATTGGTTGATCTGAGAGCTTTGAACACTGAGGTTTTGGTAAATTTTTATAAAACTCCAAAAAACGTATCTCTAAATTTTTGTTTGTCTTGGTCTCAGCAATACGTGCACGTTAGCTCATGGGCTAAGCTTATCATATATATTATTTCTAATTGCTGTTTTTATTTACGGGTCCCGTTTTCGCTCTTATTTTGGAATCCAAATCTATAAATAAAGTGTTGGTTGTAAAGATGGGAGATTCGGGCTATTAGCGAGCTTTGGGCAAATTTGGCCGTAGAGCTTTGTTTAGCTAATTTTATTAAAATAATTGGCTAAAAATCAACGATTGTGAGCACACAAAGAAATCTATTTGTACTATGGCACTATTGTGAATATTTGAGATGACAGCGCAAGCTGTACGTTTTAATTGATTGATAGAACAGCTGTTTTTTGTTGATATTTGATAAGAGACTTTCATATTGGTTGCGCAAGATACGCACGGTTCCGGCTCGTACCATATATCAGAACTTCAAATCACCCTGTTTAGCCCGCTTTCAACCACCATATATCATCGCCATGCCTTTATTACAGTTTCATTACATTTAATGTTGTCCTCATTCCTTTCGCAGTCATCTTTTAGGGGTAACAGCAGCTGTGTGGCATTTGCTTGCTAAATGTGTGGAACTCTTTAGATAAGAAGTTACATTCATGTTAGAACAGCAGTGAGGACTATAATGAATCACAATGTTATTTGCTGGTTTAATTCGTATGCCTTAAGTAGTATATACACGACACAAATTAACTGATTGAAAAAGACTTGATTTTGCACAGTTCTGGCATACCTAGAAGCGTCCTTTGCGTAGTTTTCTTTTAATCTTAACTGCGCTATAATAAACACGTAAACTTAAGATCTGTATGGAACAGGGCTACTATGTATACTAGGTGGAAGAATAGAACATTGAGCTGAGCGAACTAGATCCAAGAGCGATTTCTACGATGGATTGGATGACTTAAATAAGCGACCTAGTCATTTTATTGAAGTAAACAAACCAAGTCAACTAACAAAATTACACAATTACTTTTGTTGGGCCTAGGCCGAAAGTTTATTATTGTTGTTTATGAAGCTTTGGATGTGTGATTTTATGGCCAATAATAAAACAGAATTTACTGTTTTACTCATATGCACTTCAATGCACTTTTGCCACTTGCTCTTTGAAATATTTTAATTCTCCCTGAAGAAGATGCCAAAATGGATCGAAACGCGTAAAGTAAAAAGACTAAGTTTTGCCTGATTTAATAGAAGGTGAACAAGTTTGTAAAACTTTGAAAGAATATATTTTTCAATACATTTGTAAATTCATTTTTAAAAGTTCGAAGGTTGAAGTTTAATTATTGATTTATGGGCAGATTATACTTATTACTAGTTAGTTATGTAATACCAATGGGTGGTATGGGACTTAAAGCTGGAGATATTGGTGCTTTATCGGTAACCGTATTGGTAACCTTTTAACAGCTGATTCGACCAACCTTATGGGTTTTGTTTACCGTCGTAACGATAAACAGCTGATTACGTTAGGGATACGGATACAGCGATACGACATACGGCACCAATGACTCCAGCTTAACTCTTCTAAAAATTTCAAAATTTGCGTTAGCTAATCAACTTATAAATATGTATTGCCGATTTTTTTTTATATACCGTGAACGCAGCAATGCCTGTTTGCGCCATTTAACATTTCCGCAAGCATTTTCGTAGTGTGTTTGGCGCACTACCCCAAAGTTATTGTATGTATTACAATATCTAAATTATTGTCGCTTTGTTGTTTTATATGTTTGTATTGCACGAGTTATTTCGCTTTCGATTATTTTCATGACAAATTATATCAAATTATTCAAACAAAAAAATTAACGCATAACCAAAGAAAAGTAGTGGCACATATATATACATTAGGGTGCCTCGCCAAATTGTTACACTTTTTTATATCTGAAATGCAAAATTTGGTATGGGTTATGACCGCTATCCAAATAAATAAGGGAAGTTTAAATCTTTCCAATTTCCCAAAAATTGAATTGGAATCCAATCGATTGAAGCAGATTTCTCTCTTATAACAAGGGAAATGTAACGAATTAATTTAAATAAATTTTTAGTACATGCGGCGGGGAGCACGAAAATAGCAGTGGTAATTTTTAAACTAATTTCATCAAGTATGTTTTTTTGTAAATTCGAGTTAACGCTTTTATGAATTTTATTACTGAAACTGTGCAAAACAATCTCGAACACTTTTTGGCCTTTTTTAGAGTTTTCTGAATTTGTTTGACCACGCAGTTTTGTAACCCAATCAAGTCTAATAAGTAAGTACAAGTTACAGGTCACGCTAAACTCGCCTAGAAAGTGAAATTTTAATTTTGACCCCTTTGGGACACCCTTTAACCGTCTCCAATCGGGACCAAACTTTATTTATGATGTTTTTGACCCAGGTATTATCTCCAGAGCGGGTGAGACTGGAAAAAATTTTTTATTTGATTTATATGTTAGCTGATTTATATGTTAGCTAAACTAACGATTTTAGGCAAATAACAAATTTTATGTATTTACGATTTTTAATCTCGCTGTTCCATTGCACTTCAATATGTTACTCATACGATACGTCCTAAAATTAATTTTAACGATGCCTGTGTGGAATATCCGTGGGGTGACATAAGGTCAACGGTCATAAGGTCAATTGAAGTACTTGCCACTGAAGTGGTACTAAGGTCAATTGACTTTGAAAGTGACATAAGATAGATGGCCATAATGTCAATTGAAGTTATGACCATATTAAGTGGTCACTACATGAAATTTCAAATTTTAACTATAGTGCCATTATGACCATAGCCGCATCGGGTTAAAAACTCCTGAATAGTATCTGAAGGTATCAGCATTGGAACACACAAGACTGCCCACATCCGTAACATTCCCCAAACCTTAGGTGAGTGTTTTTGCGGCTACAACAACAATAACCTTACTATCATTCTGCTTTTATGATTGGCCATAAAATCACACTTGCTCGAGTGGCAACAAAATCAATTATATTTTTGTTTCGCACCTCCTCGTATTAAAATGTTGGCAATGTGGAATGTGGCATAAAAATGTGTGCGATGTCAACCCACACAACGCTAACCTCTTTTATCTCACACTTTTTAGATACAATACCATGACATCGGTGTCACCTATTAAAAAAAATGTGCTATATAAATTTCACTTCTCAAATAAAAATAAATAAATGTAAGGCGCGATAAGCTCCGAAGAGATTTTAAGCCGAGCTTCTTTCCAGTTTGCGTTGTGCTCCTTTTAATTTTTTCTACAACTTGGCGGGACGACACCTACATGTTTTATGCCGACTTCGAACGGCATCTGCAAGGCAGATTAGTTTTCACTGAGAGCTTTTCATGGCACAAATACACTCCAAGTGCTTGCCAAACACTGCCGAGGGGCGACCCCGCATAAAAAATTGTCTTCTAATTGCAAAAACTTGTTTCAGTTGTTGTTGTTGTTGTAGCGATAAGGACACTCCCCAAGGCGTTGGGAAGTATTATCATGCAGATCCGGTACGTTCCGGTGACAAACTCCATTAAGGTACTAGCCCGACCATCTCCGGAACGATTTGGTATGACCACACGTACCTTCTAGATCATCCCGCCCTTCCACCCCCTACATCCATAAGGAAGTTGGGGTCGCCAGTGCCTCGGCTGTTAAAGAAACAGGATTCGCCACGGGTAGGTGAGGTCGACAATTGAGTTTGAGAAGCTATATATTGCGCTGGCAACCCCTTGAGAGGGTTGTGCTACACAACGCCTTTAAATCAATTTGGTATTTTAGTCGCCTCTTACGACAGGCATACCTACCGCGGGTATATTCTAAGCCCCTTAGCCCGCTCGGGGGGAAAACTTGTTTCTAAAATTTTGATGTTGCTTTTCCCGGGGCGAGAACGCAGGATCTTCTGTGTGGTAGGCGGATCACGCTACCATTACACCATGGCGGCCGCCGAGGTCGAGTGTAATTCAAACGCTTAAGTTATAATTTATGCCAAAACAATCTATTTATGACCTATGCGGAATAGCTGAGCCAACTCGACCGTTATTCGAAGTGTGGCAGATTCATATCGCGACTATGTTTGTATATGGATCCGAGATGTGCTATCCATTACACGCGTATGAGGGCTTTACTGAACTTTCTCATAAATAACATCACACAGACATTATAAAAGCTCGTTATCGCTGTAGAAATCTTGATTGCTTGAAGAAAATTTAAGTCGACGTTTAGCGTCCGAACTAGAAGCTTGGTTTCTGTTGATAAATGTGCCCGTTTTAATAAAAGTGGTCTTAGTCATCATGGCCTTAAATTCTAAAGGAATGCATATGTAACTAGTTCCGGCAATTTAAATTAGAAAAAGAATTGTATCTTTTGGGTATCGATCACCAACCAACAGAAGGCGAAGAGAGATACAAATTACCACTGAACTGAAACTGAAACGACATAAAATGACTTAAACCAACTTCATTATAACAGGCATATATTTGATTAAACCAAATTTGGTTTGAAATTAAACCGGTTTCTGCCATTGATGTGACGGTGGGATTCTCGCCTGCCTACACCAAAGATACTGGCCTTGTGATCCGGAAAAGTAACAAAAAGGGTATAGAGTATAGGGAAATATCGAAATTGGGAGACAAAGGAATGGAGAAGAAGCCATAAGGGTAAGGCAAGAAGAGAGAAAAAAAGGGAGTGGGGGAAATCGCAACAGTAAATGTGAGAAATGAAAATTAACCACGATCTATAGCTGAAAAAATAGATTCTTCGATGACCGATGTTTATGAAATTTCTTTTTCTAAGACCCGTGTAATATTTGAGAAACGTAATTTTCCCGAAAGTGGAACAGATGCAGACCCGTTCTAGAAAAACCCATTTTCGATGCCATTAGACTGAATCGATAGAGAGAAAGAAGAAGAATGAATTATGAAACTAGTTTAAGGCAGCAGTGCGCCGGGTAAAAGCTAGTTCTAAAAGGATCTACACTTTTTATCCTGCCTGCGCTGAGCAGCTTTGTAGGTTTAACATTGCCTTTTTGGGAGAAATCTGGAATTATATTTGGAATAAAAAAATATTTGTGTTATAGAAATCGCTCACATATGTTCATTCGCTCAAATATTAAGGGGTTTGTAGTTTTTGTATATTTTTGGAACGCTTTTAGGAGCTTTACACATTTCAAACCGCATTCCACTTCAGCAATATTTCATTTGTGTGTGTGCCATATGTAACTTTCGCAGCAATCAACAGCAGAAACTTCTCTCAGCTTTCACCTTAATTAAACATTAAAATTTTCCTAAGTTAATCACAGTCATTTCCTTAGCGATATGCCCCATAACACAATGAAGTTTCCTATAAACTCCTTGCTGTAATGCAAACTTCCATTCTCAGTAGCATTTTGCATTACTCTGTTGCACCTTTGTTTGTTGTTTTTTTTTGCTTTTGCATTTCTTAATTATGCACACAAAACTTTTCAGCAACTTTTATATTAACTTTGATAAAACTCATATGCGTTAGTAAGAGGCTTATATGAGAGCTCATTTGCGGGTATTACCTAAGGAACACCCTTTACAATTTTGTTATTCATACATCAACTTTTGTTACTCACAACTTCACGGTTTTTATTAGCAAAAGTTTGGGAGATTTTCTGTTGTTTTTGTTATTTCCTATTTTGTGCATTCAGCTTTTTTCGGTTTTGAAATATTCATGTGAATATTTAGCCTAGGCTTACATGCATGTGCACATAGTTTCGAGCTTCTTGCAACTTTCCATCCATAATAATGCGCCAAAATATTTTGTTGCAATTTCCACGTCAAACTTGGCCAACATCTCACACATATCAAATTCAAATTGAAAAACTTTCTTTTCTTTCTTACATGGCTGTACAGAAAAAAATGTTATAAAAGTGTATACATAAGTGACGTGACGGAGCTTCGATTGCGCATCCGAAACGCAGGAACTTTCGAGTGGTTCAAACGCCTGTTTTTGTTCGCGGCTTCTACTGCCTGAATTTTGAATTATAATAGAAGTGGATCTAGGGAAAAAGCCTGGGTCTATCGATATTATAACACTAAGTTTTTGACTAAATGAAATTTCCGTTATAAAATCCATTGTGAAGGAAAATACCTAGGGGTAACACTGCGCAGAGATCTCACTTGAAATGCTCATATATATGCTACCTTAAACAAAGGAGCAAAGCTTTTTTTGTCTGCACTCGACTCTGTAGCAAAACATGGAGGCTATCCCCCAAACTGGTATACTGGACATTCGATATTGTTGTCAAGTCATTAGTCGCCTATGCTTCCTCAGTTTGGTGGCCGACGACCACGCAAAAAACAGCAAAAAAAAACTAAGCAAACTGCATCGAATAATTTGTATTGGCATAAAGGGTGCGATGAGAACGTCCCATGCTGATGCACTTAGTGCCTTAGTGGGTGTACCTCCCTTGCCTATTCTAACAGAGAAAGAGGAAAGACTTGCTGTACTAAAACTTCAAAACATGATAGGGCATATGAAAGTAATAAGAAAATTCATAGAAAATCCCATATTTCAAGTGCGTAATGCAATAGCCCCTTCGCACATAATTTCACGCAATTTTTAGGTGTCCATTGTGAGCCCAACTCTTTTGGAATCAGGGAGTCCATATACTGAACCTAACGCAGAGGTTTGCTCCACAGATGGCTCAAAATTCGATGACAGAAGCTGGTATCTTTGGGCCGAACATCAAGATATCGATACCATTGGTAGCATCTCAACTATTTTTCAGGCAAAAATCCATGCAATAGAAGTTTACGGTAGAGAATGTCTTGAAGGTAATAAACAGGCTGAAGACCTAGCCAAGTAGGGTGCTGTAGCAGCATGCAGCTCTTATGTGGGCACTGGATGGAATATTTAAGGCAAAGACAGACCAAAATATGTATACTCACAGCAATTAGAGTATCAGCCAAACTCATTAATCTAAGCAGAGAGTACCCAGGAATTCTCTTGGGTTACTATACGGGACCCCGAAGTCTACGTATAACCTTATTAGGTTAATCTATTTGACACACAAATCGCTTTTGGTACCTGATGGACAAAACGCGGTTCAAATTGCGAACGTGTCGCTGAAGCAAGAGAGGGACCCTCCTATCTAGATGGTGGGTTTCTTAAAATGCTGAAGAGATAACATTAAGAGCCTCCACACAGTAAAAGGCGGAAAAGGTCAAGCACAATAGATCTAACTTCAAGTTGCATTGCATCTAGGTCTAATAATAATAATATTAATAAATAGAGAATCATTGCGGAGCAACGATATAGTTTGGAATAAGACCGATATCGACCCTATAAAACTTCTTCAGAGATCTAAAAGAGCGGCATAGCAATGCAAAGGGCTGGACAATCAAGGGGTAGTAGCTCGATGAATTTAGTTTAGCGTGAAAGGTTTTGGAGCATATTGACACTTTGGTTGGTTGAGTGATGCGTCGAGTTCCTTTTGACTCCAAGGACGTTTTGATAAAATATTATACGAAAACTGGCAAAGTTCAAAAGCGCAGGTGAATCGCCAGATCTAACATACTTGGTTTTGGGGGGCTCTCGAAGAAAGGAAGATACTTCATTCTGCTTCGACAATAAGTTGGACAATCCACTGTTTTATCCGCCCATAGATAATTTCAGGTGCGACACTAGTTATTTTCTTCCAACCCCATTTGTGAAATACAATTATTAAGTGCCCGGGGATTACCGCAACTACTTTACACAGAGCTTTTTTCGACCACATGTTCTTTGAAATCATATAGGACTAAAAATGCTTCCACTTATTCTTAACCTCGCTAAGAAAATTCTCAAAACTGCAAGAGGGGATCATTGCTAGCTCAGCGGCCATCTCGCATCCCTGTTTGTTAATACGCTCTTGCTTAAAAATCAGGGAAAAGCTATGTTCACACATCAGGTCCCATGCGCCATTCACTCGATCAACAAGCTTTACTCGAAACTATCGACGCTGACCCGAAAGCCCGAACCGCCGCCTGACTTACACATAAGATGGCTGCCTCGTTATCGGTACTAGCTATGCTTTACGAGTCGCCTGAAAAGCGAAAACCTGAAAATCAGAACTCCCTACATGTTCCTACTGTCAAGCTCAGGACCTTAATACTGTTTGTCCAAATAGATGCTAAAATTGCAAACCTTATTAGCACGGAATAGCAAACAGCAACAGCGAGAATAGTGCTGTCTTTATACAGACTCTGTACCAACTCTTAACCCAACTAGTTCTCTTTCCATAGCTCCAGGCATTATTAAATACCCCTCGGTGTCTAAAAAGTCACCCAAAGCAAATTCTTTGTATTCTAAGCAGCCTTGTTTGTATTGTGCAATAGACTAAAGAACCATGCCTGGTGATCTTCGAGATATCAGGCCTAAAGTTTTCGACAAATATAAGAACCCAGATAGTAAACTGCGTTCAAAATCACGGATTGCCCTGCGCTAGTGAACTGTGAAGCTACTAGGAACGACGTAGAAAAAAATTGTTCGATACAAAATGACCCATCCTAATTCTAGCGTACATTTTTCACGACGTATTTTATTGGTGTTAATTTGTAGGTTTTTATTCATTTTGGCATTACCGCGTTTCGCCTTTATATGCTCTACCACCTGACGTACAGAGCTTTGAATACAACGCTTTCGCAAGAAAGAAATAGGTAGATTATTGAGGCAGCTTCGTATGCCCGTATCACAAGAATAGAGCAACGGCAATTTTATTTCGCATTAAGAGATTAAAATCGAAATTAAAATTTAAATTAAACGTTTGCGCACACAATCACAACAACACTCGAAAGTACACACTGGGTTGGCGGGATGGCAGTGGGTAAAATGAGAATAGGATAGCAGTGGTCATGGCGTAAATTGTAGAGCACTTCTAGATATGGCGATATGGTTTTCTTTTTTTTTACTTTTTTAATTCTATTTTAATGGTGAATGAATGGTGTAAGCCAACGTAATGGTGAACTAAAGGTGCTGCGGAGAAAATGGTATTTATCGGTTTTTTTTTATTTGAACAGCTAAAATGCACGCCTGAAACGAATGGCTTTAAAAATAACATCTTTAAAGAACTATTTGTATATATTAGGGGGGTCAAAAAATAAATAACTTTTCCATTTGGTAAGTGGTGTGGTGGTAACGTGCTCCGCCTCTCACAGCATAGGTCCTGGGCTCAAATCCCGGGCAAAGCAATATAAAAATTTAGAAAAAGTTTTTTCAATTAGAACAAACAAAGCACTCCGAGTATATTTCTGCATTGAAAAGCTTCTCGGTGAAAATTCATCTGCCTTGCAGCTGGCATTCGGAGTCTGCATAAAACATGTACATAGGTCCCATCCCGGCAATTTGGGACTAAAAAAGCTCCATGCAAATTTGAGAAGCTCGGCTTAAATCTCCTATTTTATTATTTTATTTAAAATGAAAATATTGTCCAGGTCATTCAAAAATAAATCCTTTAAAAGTGTCAGCCTTTTATTTTAATGTTAAGGCGTGCCTCATCGCTTCCTTAGTTTTTCCAGCTGAATTGTATGAGTTTAAAATTTATTTAATAATTTGGGAAAAATTTAAACAACGTGACATCAGGACGGACAAGGCGACAGCTGTTTCGATTATACCTTGTAAATCTCTTCAAAGCCTTTCTCCGGGAGTGGGAGTCGAACTCGCACTCCTACGATAGTTGAAATGGTTATAAACGCATTCAGCTACGTCATGCCTGTTGTATGAGTTTAAGTTTAAAATCTAAGCTCGAATAAATACAAAATGAGTCAACTTAGCAAAAAAAATTTCTTTGACCTTTTTATAAACCATTCAAATTCTCATAATGATATTTGAGCCGTTTATTTTGAAAGTGGCATAAGTCATTTCATGTCGTTTAGGTTCAGTGATAATTTGTTTGTATCTCTCTTCGCCTCCAGTTTGTTAGAGTCCAATATCCAAAAGATGCAATTCTTATTATTACTTTATAATTGTAGAACCATCTATATATGCATTCGTTCAAAAATAACAATGCATTTAAGACCATGAGTTGGAAATGACTTATGCCACTTTCAAAATAAACGGCTCATTTATATGTAGCTAGTGATTGCTGAGGCCAATCGCATACGAAAGGTCCTCTCCAAAAACCTATACCTCCCAGCTGCATTCGCACAGCGAACGGAGAATGGGCCACTTCTAGTACGGAAATTCTGGAAACCCTGGTCAGCACTCACTTTCCAGGCTGCAGATCTCAACCATACCTCTTAAACACGCAATCTAACCCAGGGCCGTTTCGACCCCTGGACCACATTGTAAGCGAAAAAGTGAGTTATCTGGGCAATCAAGTCCTTTAAACCCTTCAAATCTCCGGGAATAGATGGAATATTTCCCGCTGAATTGCAAGCTGCAAGCGATCTTATAAGTCCGCTGCAAGCTAAAATCTACAAGGCTTGCCTCAACCTGGTCTATATCCCCACGGAATGGACCAAGGCAAAGGTAGTCTTCATACCCAAAGGAGGCAGGATATCGGGCAACAGTCCAAAGGATTTCAGACCAATAAGTCTGACCTCATTCCTGTCAAAAGTTCTAGAACGATTGCTGGACGCCTATATTAGACGATCGGCAAATAAGGCACCAACAACCAACACGCCGACTCTAAGGGCAAATCCGTAGAGACAGCTCTACATGCTATCACTACTAAGATAGAGAAGGGTCTTGCCTTTAAAGAATTTACGCTGGGTATCTTTCTCGACATAGAAGGATCCTCAGCAACGTTCTCCCAGCAGCGATCACAAAATCTCTACGTTCACTAGGGATGGAAGAGCCTCTTGTGAAATTCGTCGAGCTCCTTCTAAACAAGAGAATCATTATCTCTGAACTGGGCAGCTCATTGTTAATAAGGTATACCAACAGAGGAACCCCCCAGGGGGGCGTTCTTTCTCCTCTACTATGTACCTGAGAGTGAACGCTCTGTTATCTATACTACAGCCCACCGGATGCCAAACCATTGCATATGCCGACGACATAGCCTTGACAGTTACCGGCAAACACCTTGCGTAGCTTGGCGAACTCTTGCAAAATGCTCTTCATCTAACAAACACTTGGTCTAGGGAATGCGGACTCAGCATCAGCAGTGAAAAAACTGAGATGGTGCTTTTTACCCGCAAACGCATTATACCGGAATTTACCCCCCCGTCCCTAAATGGGAGGGAAATCAAACTCTCTATCGAGGTTAAATATCTCGGAGTTATTCTAGACAGGAAGCTTGACTGGAAGCGAAATGTGGAGGAACGATCCAGGAAAGCCACAATGGCTCTCTACGCTTGTAAGTCGGCAATCGGAAAAAGGTGGGGTCTCCAGCCACGCATAGTCCATTGGATCTACACAGCAGTGGTGAGACCCATACTCTTCTACGCCGTCATCGTATGGTGGACGGCACTCGATATCGAATCTAACAAGAGCAAAGTAACGACAGTGCAGAGGATGGCGGCAATGCTTACCAGCGATACCCTCCCCTCCACTCCCACCAAAGCTCTTGAAACCATATTATTCCTTCTCCCAACTGATCTATATGGTAGATACTGTGCCCCCTGCAACGAGGGAAGGCTCAACGCTATCGAACCATGGAGGGACTGCAGGTTTGGTCACACCCGGATCCTGAAGCAGGTCCCCGAAACCTTCTTGAAATTGGACCATACAACATCGTCCTCTTGCGGGGACAACAAATTTTCCACAAGAATCCCAGAGAGGAACGAGTGGGCAAACGGCGTGGAGCCGGGATCTCACGAAATCTCCGTTCTTACAGATGGCTCTAAACTAAACAACAGAGTCGGCAGCGGAATATTCTCGGAGAAGCTCATTCTAAGCGAGAGCTGTAGCTTACCCGACCACTGCAGTGTTTTTCAGGCTGAACTCATAGCTAACTGGGAAGCAGCCCTCTATCTTGCTAACCTGCAGGTGACCAATTCTATTTCAATTTTCTCTGACAGCCAAGCTGCCATAAAATCCCTGCAATGCAGTAACACCTCGTCACTAGTGGCATTCAAGTGCAGAGAAACCCTCAACAAACTAGCTGAAAATTGCACCTAAAGCATAATATGGGTTCCTGGCCACTGTGACATCTCAGAAAACTGCGCCACGGATGACCTAGCTAGGAAAGGCACCAACCTGCAAACAATAACCTCCGCGGGTTGGGCCAGCCCTCTCTAAACACTTGCAAACACTGCCTGCGATCTCTTTTCACTGATCAGGCAAACGCCAGATGGACCAAGGAACCTACATGTAGTATATCCAAGCAAATCTGGCCTAAGCTGGTTAAAAATAGATCGCAATCGGTGATATTGTTAAACCGTATCTCTATAAGCCCACTAGTGGGCCTTCTTACAGGTCACTGTCTCATGGGCACACACGGTGCCTATATGGGCCTGCAGACAAATGACTTCTGCCGCAGCTGTAGGGACGAGGAGGAGATAGAAAGCGTAGAGCACTATCTGTGCCACTGTCCTGCACTGTCAAAAACCAGGTACCAATGCCTCCACAGATACTCCTTTGGGTGCCTTTCGGAGCTTGAATCTATAAACCTAAACGACATCTTGCGTTTCATTAGGCAATCGCGCTGGTTTAGTCTCACTGGGGTCTAAACTTTCTTCTTCTTCGAAAGTAGGATAACAGGAAATAGGGGCCACCCGTGTGGTAGCACAACGGGCCACAACGGCCTACGTGAGTCTCCGCTCGGACAGCGGAGGCAGCAACTTTAACCTAACCTAACCTAGTGATTGCTGTACTAAGCATAAGAGCTCTGGTACACTTTTCAAAAATACCTTAAAATTCCCACACGATTTGTATAGAAAAACAATAGTCGCGATGAGGCGGAAATAAAAAAGCTGAAACTTTTACTCAACCATGAGGAAAAAACTATTTTCTTGGTCCATTTCTTACTTTCACCCTCCTTTACTCCTTAGTTTACTCTAACCCTTCAAACGGTAATACCAACGTTAAAAATATAACACATAATTTTGTACGCGATTGAAAACATTTACTCATGTTGGACAAAGAGTTAGAGTTTTAATTTAGATATTTTGAGTCTTAATAGGGTTATCTGAGTTTTTACCAGCAGAGCTTTTAGAAAAATGCCTTGAGCGCCTCAAATCGGGACTTAAACTTCTAATTGATACCTTTAACCGTGGAATTATTGCTTGAAGGGGTGGTTGAACTGTGTGAACTTGGAGTGTTCAGCTTGAGGTGCGAGACTATCAAACTCAATATTTTCTTGTTTTAAGGACCACCTTTATACATAACCCAGCAATTACTTTATCGCTTTCCTATAGCTTAGTCTATTAAAAAAATTATTTCAAATTAATCTACCACACTGAAAACCCCTGGGTTCAAGTACCGGGCAAAGCAACATCAACAATTTATAAATATGTTTTTTCAATTATAAAAAAGTGGTTCTAAGCATGTTCGCTCCTGTTTTTCTTGTTGTTGTAGCGATAAGGATACTCCCCGAAGGCCTTGGCAAGTGTTATCGATGTTGATGGTCCTTTGTCGGATATAGATCCTGTACGTTCTGGTAACAAGCACCATTAGCCCGACCATCTCGCGAATAATTTGGTATGACCACATGCAACTTCTAGACCATAACGCCCTCCCACCCCCTAGATCCATCAGAAGTTCGGGGTCGCCAGAGCCTCGGCTGTTAATGAAACAGGATTCGCCACGGGTAGGTGAGGTTGGCAATTGCGTTGGAGAAGCTATATATTGCGCTGGCAACCCCTTGGGAGGGTTGCGCTACATAACGCCTTGAATCAATTTGGTAATTTAGTCGCCTCTTACGACAGGTATACCTACCGCGGGTATATTGTAAGTCCCCTAAGCCGCTGGACGGAGTTTTCCAAACTCCGAGTGTGTCTTCCATGAAAATCTTCTCAGTGAAAATGTATCTGTCTTGCATATTCCGTTCGGAGTCGGCATAAAACATATAGGTCGCGTCCAGCTATTTGTAGGAAATATTAATAGTATGCTCCTATTAATTACAAATTAGAAGAGAAACTCGTCCTGAATCTTTTCGGAGGTACGTCGCGCCTCAATTTATTTATTTATTTGCCTTTCTCTCCATCACTCTCTCTCTTTTCTTTGCAGCTTACTTTTGCTCTTACTCTCACTGTTCTGCTGCTATTTTTTCATCTTCCTTTCTTTGTCACCTGCCTCCACCGGCCTTTTTCTCTTTCGGTGTTGCCTTAAGCATCAACCTTCTCATTTCTTCTATTCCATCTTTTCTCTTCCCTATCTCATGAATTGTCCATTATTTTTGCCACTTCTGTCCTGTTTCTTCTTTATTGCACTTCATCTTCCTCTTTTCTGTCCTTTTGCTCTTCAATTTTTTTTGGCCCCCGCGATCTTGCGCTTCCTGCTCCCCCTCTTTTACTTTCTCACTCCCTCCCCATTCTCTTACCTAAGTATCTTTTTTTCGATTCCTTTTCACTCCTTCGTCCCTGGTCTTTTCCTCTTCTTTTCCTCTCCTTCGTTTTCTTCATATCCCTTCTCTCTTCCTCTCCTTCAGTTTCTCCATTCGGAGGTGGAGGAGCCTTTAGTTTTTCGCAACATACTCTTTTTCGGCCTCTCATGATCCCTGTCTTCCTAGTCCTCCATACCTCGTTTCACTTTCCTCCCACATTTCCGGCCAAAAGGAAAAATTCTTATCTAATGAAATAGGCCAAGGAACACATGTTTCAGTTCCATCGAAATCTCAAATCTCGTCTTGAGCCGACCGGTTGTGTTGAAATTGAAATACTCTACAGTTAATAACTCATAAGTGGAAATAAAACAAGTAAGGAAGGTTAAGTTCGGGTGTAACCGAACATTACATACTCAGTTGAGAGCTATGGTGACAACATAAGGGAAAATAACCATGTAGGAAAATGAACCGAGGGAAACCCTGGAATGTGTTTGTATGACATGCGTATCAAATGAAAGGCATTAAAGAGTATTTTATGAGGGAGTGGGCCATAGTTCTATAGGTGGACGCCATTTAGGGATATAGCCATAAAGGTGGATCAGGGTTGACTCTAGAATGCGTTTGTACAATATGGGTATCAAATGAAAGGTGTTAATGAGTATTTTAAAAGGAGTAATCCTTAGTTCCATAGGTGGACGCCGTTTCGAGATATCGCTATAAAGGTGGACCAGGGGTGACCCTACAATTTGCTAGTACAATATGGGCATCAAACGAATGGTGTTAATGAGTATTTTAAAAGGGAGTGGGCCTTAGTTCTATAGGTGGATGCCGTTTCGAAATATCGCCATAAAAGTGGACCAGGGGTGACTCTAGAATGTGTTTGTACGATATGGGTATCAAATTAAAGGTATTAATGAGGGTTTTAAAAGGGAGTGGTGGTTGTTGTATAGGTGGTCGCCTTTTCCAGATATCGCCATAAAGGTGGACCAGGGGTGACTCTAGAATGCGTTTGTACGATATAGGTATCAAATGAAAGGTGTTAATGAGTATTTTAAAGGGAGTAATCCTTAGTTCCATAGGTAGACGCCGTTTCGAGATATCGCCATAAAGGTGGACCAGGGGTGACCCTAGAATTTGTTTGTACAATATGGGTATCAAAGAAAGGTGTTAATGAGTATTTTAAAAGGGAGTAATCCTTAGTTCCATAGGTGGACGCCGTTTCGAGATATCGCCATAAAGGTGGACCAGGGGCGACCCTAGAATATGTTTGTACAATATGGGTATCAAAGAAAGATGTTAATGAGTATTTTAAAAGGGAGTATCCTTAGTTCCATAGGTGGACGCCGTTTCGAGATATCGCTATAAAGGTGGACCAGGGGTGACCCTACAATTTGCTAGTACAATATGGGCATCAAACGAAATGGTGTTAATGAGTATTTTAAAAGGGAGTGGGCCTTAGTTCTATAGGTGTATGCCGTTTCGAGATATCGCCATAAAGGTGGACCAGGGGTGACTCTAGATTGTTTGTACGATATGGGTATCAAATGAAAGGTGTTAATGAGTATTTTAAAAGGGCGTGGGGCTTAGTTCTATAGGTGGTCGCCTTTTCGAGATATCGCCATAAAGTGGACCAGGGGTGACTCTAGAATAAGTTTGTACGATATGGGTATCAAATTAAAGGTATTAATGAGAGTTTTAAAAGGGAGTGGTGGTAGTTGTATATGTGAAGGCGTTTTCCAGATATCGACCAAAATGTGGACCAGGGTGACCCAGAACATCATCTGTTGGATACCGCTAATTTATTTATATATGTAGTACCTGCCAAGATTTTAAGGGTTTTTTATTTCGCCCTGCAGAACTTTTTTCATTTTCTTCTACTTAATATGGTAGGTGTCACAACCATTTTATAAGTTTTTTCTAAAGTTATATTTCGCGTCAATAAAACAATCCAATTACCTTACCATGTTTCATCGCTTTTTTCGTATTTGGTATAGAATTATGGCATTTTTTCATTTTTCGTAATGTTCGATATCGAAAAAGTGGGCGTGGTCATAGTCGGATTTCGTTCATTTTTCATACCAAGATAAAGTGAGTTCAAGTAAGCACGTGAACTAAGTTCATTAAAGATATGTCGATTTTTGCTCAAGTTATCGTGTTAACGGCCATGCGGAAGGACAGACGGACGACTGTGTATAAAAACTGGGCGTGGCATTAACCGATTCCGCCCATTTTCACAGAAAACAGTTAACGTCATAAAATCTATGCCCCTACCAAATTTCAAAAGGATGGTTAATTTTTGTTCGACTTATGGCGTTAAAAGTATCCTAGACAAATTAAATGAAAAAGGGCGGAGCCACGCCCATTTTGAAATTTTCTTTTATTTTTGTATTTTGTTGCACCACATCATTACTGGAGTTGAATGTTGACATAATTTACTTATATACTGTAAAGATATTAAATTTTTTGTTAAAATTTTACTTTAAAAAAAATTTTTTTTTAAAAGTGGGCGTGGTCCTTCTCCGATTTTGCTAATTTTTATTAAGCGTACATATAGTAATAGCAGTAACGTTCCTGCCAAATTTCATCATTATATCTTCAACGACTGCCAAATTACAGCTTGCAAAAGTTTTAAATTACCTTCTTTTAAAAGTGGGCGGTGCCACGCCCATTGTCCAAAATTTTACTAATTTTCTATTCTGCGTCATAAGTTCAACTCATCTACCAAGTTTCGTCGCTGTATCGGTCTTTTGTAATGAATTATCGCACTTTTTCTGTTTTTCGAAATTTTCGATATCGAAAAAGTGGGCGTGGTTATAGTCCGATATCGTTCATTTTAAATAGCGATCTGAGATGAGTGCTCAGGAACCTACATACCAAATTTCATCAAGATACCTCAAAATTTACTCAAGTTATCGTGTTAACGGACGGACGGACGGACGGACGGACATGGCTCAATCAAATTTTTTTTCGATCCGGATTATTTTGATATATGGAAGTCTATATCTATCTCGATTCCTTTATATATGTACAACCAACCGTTATCCAATCAAACTTACTATACTCTGTGAGCTCTGCTCAACTGAGTATAAAAATGAAAGGCATTTTTGTCATGAATTGGATAACAGCAAAATGGTTGGGCTATCCTCTTTTAACCTTAGGTAAACGAACCACAGTGTGAAAGAAATCATTTACTTTTTTGTGGTACTTTTCGGCAATAAATTTCAAAATAATTTCATGATTTTTTTTCCGAACTGAACTTACGAAAAAAGATGGGCTATCCTGAGCAAAGCCTTGCGCAAACGAAACACACACGTTTGATTAAAAAAAAATTGCCAGCTTCACACGTACGCTAAAACGTTAAACTAGTTTTAATTTAAAATAAATTTAACAGGGCCATAATTGAGAAAAGTATTTTCTAAAATATGCAAAGATAATTAGCAAATAGTCTTAGAATTTTCGTGAAGCTTTTGATTGACAAGTTAATTGAATTTTTATTTTGGCAAAAACTTCTTAATAAGCCGAATACTCATTATAGGTAGTTGTAACTACGACACCAATTAGAATAACAACAATAAAGAAACCTACAAAGTAGCAAACTATGAACATAATAACCGCCTAGCGAAATACTATGAAAGGCTGAAGGACACGAAACCGGGCAGGCAGCAACTCACTACATGCAAGTAAATAGATTTCGAGAAAAAAGTATAATGATTGACGTATACAAGAAATTTATGCAGCGTGGTATTAGAGCTTTCTGCTATGCGAGCAAGTTTTGAGGTAAGTTAGCCAAAATTTTGCGCTGTTGCTTGAAGCATCCAAATTATAAAAATTTCGGCAATTTGCGTCCAAGAAATTATTGATATTTCCGCACTGTTTACTGGCCCGGAGCCTTGAACTCTGGCCGGGAATGAAGCATTTACAGTGGATTACATCTGCTGCGTACATTGGGGGCAATATCAGCAAGACTACTAATTAGGCCTCGAGGCACGAGCACTACAGCAAAACATACAAATGTGAATATATCCATCAAAGAAACATTGGGTAGGGACCTAAGTGATCTGGAACAAGAGCCTCGGAAATTTATTTACGGATGCATTCAAGCTTGCATCTTCCAAGCGAATGTCCCTACCAATAAAGACACGGTGAATTTGATGATATCCAGCGACTTTGATGTTAGAGAGATTATCCACTTCGACAGTCAAGCAACAATTAAAGCACTGCAATCAACGAATGCCTAAAATTATTCGAGCTACTGTGAAATTTAGAGTATCAGAGTCATTTTTGTTGTAGCTGCGAAAATTATATCTGATAGTTATAGCGCGTATCTTTTGCGACCAGCTTCCGAAAGGTTATCGATTTGGTGTTAAAAGGTTATCTATTTTCGAAATATAATCGATTTTTTATCGGCTTATAATCGATTGCTTAGCGAAATGCTTTCGATATTTTATTAAAAGTGATTGAATTGGTATCTAGTTATCGAAATGTTATGCATTTTTTAATGAAAATTATCGTTACGTCATCAAAGTATTCTCGATTTGCTATCGGTGCGTTACTAGTCAGTAATGTGTTGTCGATTTGTTATCAAAGAGTTATCGACTTAGCGATCTACTATCAAAAAAATTGTAAATTTCTTATCGGAATGTTACCAATTTGTTATCGGCGTATTTTTTGATTTATTATCGTCTACTCATCGGTTTGTTACGAAACAAGAAAATAATAAGTACAAGGCGCGAGAACATCCGAAGCGACTTTACGTCGAGCTTCCTTCCAATTTGCGTCGTACTCCTTTTAGTTTTTCCCACAAATTGGCGAGATGGAATCTACATGTTTTACGCCTACCCCGAACGGCATCTGCAAGGCAGATATGTTTTCACTGAGAACTTTTATGGCAGCAATACACTCGGAGTGCTTGCCAAACACTGCCGAGGGGCGACCCCGCTTATAAAAATTTTCTTCTAATTAAAAAAACTTGTTTCTAAAATTTTTGATGTTGCTTTGTTCGCGGCGTGAACCCAGTATCTTCGGTGTGGTAGGCGGAGCACGCTACCATCACACGAGGGCGGCCGCCTTTTGGTAAAAGCCAAAAAGACGCCGATTGCTCGAACATAACCAGCCGATAATAAACCGATGACTCCACATTATTAATTCGCTTTCGACAATACGCCGATGATAATAAATTTGCTTGTCTGTATCGGTTGCTACCGAAAAGACCCAGAGGCCGAAACCGTTTCTTTATGGTAAATTTACCTCTGTTTTGGTTAAACTTCAACCCCTGTGCGAGCTCTAGTTAACTTAGAAACATTACTTTTGTAGACGTTCATCTGTATGTTTGCACATCGAACTTCACGAGTACTTTTTTTTCAGATACAAAATTATAATTGAAAGAAAAGTGTTGTTCAGATAATTTGCAGTTACTTCTTCTACCTTTCCGCTTCATTCACCTGCTCAACCATAAGCAATATCTGTAATGAATGCTGTCACTAACTGTTTGGGATTTTTAATTAGCCAAAGTTGCATAAACTAAGTTGTAACGAAGCACCAGTGCTGTTCTCTATTTCCGACGAGTGAGACGTAAAGGCAAGGTTCGAAATATGCTTCAACACTAATACATATGCACATATATACATACAGACGTTCATAAAACATATCAAACAAATTTTTTTAATTCTATGAATGAAATTGTTCCCACATTGCGAAATCACCTGGGCCACTGTGAATTTTCAACTTAACTAGAAGCATAGGCCAAAAAAGTTTTGTATTATTGTTTTAGTTTATCAAATATAAATATTACTCACGCCAGGAAATGCAGCAGCGCAAACTGAAAATGAGTGCTATAATGTACCTAACTGCCAACAACAAAAATAACAACAGCCACATGGGCATTAATATCAGTAGCTGTGATGGGCGCTGATGCAGTTAGATCGAAGAGACGTACATGAAGTGCGAAGGATGCAGGCGTTTGTTAAGTAAAATCAATTTTGACAGTTACCTGCAGTGGTGAAAAGTTTTGCCAAAAATTTTTAGAAGCTTTTCATAGAATTTTGTTATAAGCCTTGCTTTTATTTTCGACGCTGTTTAGTTTGTGGCATAAACTCATTTTACTTTTTTACAAACTTATTATATGAGCCGGAATACTGTTTTTGTTTCTTCTTCTTTGTGCTTGTTGTTGTTACTGTACTGACATTTACATACATACAAGTGCTATGAGGTTTTATAATCAGTTGTGCTTTGCGTGCCGAACTTGACGCTGTCACTGATATGATACATTAGATAGAAGCTTTGGAGAGACCGACTTTCACTTAAGTCTATATTCCTTAAAGCTGGAGAAGGGTTAATGACCATATTCATTCGTAAATTACAAGCCTTACCGCCGTCATGCTGACATAGAAAGGGGAAATAAGATAATATAGGCTCTGCGTAGCTGGCACCCCTATATAAGTATTTTTGGATAACCTTGGGAAAAGGAACCACAGTGAGAATTCAATCATTTGCATTTTTGTTTTTGGGGACCGTTTAACTTAAAGGCTTTTTTTTCTAATATATTTTTTTTCGCCAGGGCGCAACACAAAAACTTGGGCGAACGAACCACAGAGAGGAAAAAGCATTTTAAGGAAATAATTTTGAATTTGTTTGATATTTGGGGGTAACTTTTACGGAAATTTTGCTTTCAATGGTCCTCTAACGACAAAAGAGGATGGGCCTATCCTGACGGCCGCCGTGGTGTAATGGTAGCGTGCTCCGCATACACACCGAAGGTCGCCCCTCGCAGTGATTGGCAGGCTCCGATTGTATTTCTGCCATGAAAAGCTCTCAGTGAAAACTCATCTGATTTGCAGATGCCGTTCGGATTTGGCATAAAACAAGTAGGTCCCGCCCCTCCCCCCAATTTGTAGGAAAACCTAGAAAAACAGAAGCACGACGCAAATTGGGAGAGAAGCTCGGCCTAAAATCTCTTCGGAGGTTATAGCGCCTTACATTAATTGATTTATTCTGGGATAACTTTCAGCAAACGAGCCGCAGAGAGACAACATTATTTTGGATTTCGCGTGCTTTTGAGGGGTTTTCAACATGCATTTTTTTCCAAGGACTATCCTCGACTAAGCTTGTGCAAACGAACCACACAGCTTTTATTAAAAAATTCATATTTCAGAGTACCAGCTGCACAGAGACGATAATACAGGTAAATATATTCCGCAGCGAGAAGTTCTCCATCCGTTTGTTTATGTTATCGCACTCAACGAGGTTCCACTAGAGCTCGATGCAAATTGTGTGTCTATGCCTACTCGGACGACGTCAGTATCCTGTATAAAGTCCATTGTTTTCAACATTAACTGAGTTACTTCAGGGTGTGCTTCAGATGAATGGGCTGCCAAAAGCGTATATAACCAAAGCAAGAGGGATCTGATACCCTTTATACCAATGTCATTATACTTATCCCTTTACTTCGTTACCTTTATACAGGTGAAGCCTCAACCTGTTCAGTCGTAAACGCGAGGCAGTACCATCACAGTGGAATCCTTAGCTCGTTTCTTTATGTGACTACCACAAAATGGTTAAAAGTTTTGCAACAACGAGAGGAGGCTATGGTCGAATATGTTGATAGGACGACTAAACAGAACGTTCATTGCAGGAGTGCGGATTCGAACCTTACGTAACGTGGAAAAGTCTTTGAAGAGATTTGCAAGGTGCAATCGCAAAAGCTATCCCTTTTTTTCGAAAATATGAAGCCATAAGTGGAGGCTTATCCCCAAAAGAGACTAGCGGATAGACAGACAATGCAGAAAGGAAGTACGCCGGAGAGTCTAGGCCTGGTATTTTCTCTGAGCTTCTTTAGATCTCGCTTTCGGTCCGTTGTTATGTACAAGGCAAAGAGGCAAAGGATCATTCAGAACCGGTTGCAAGCTGGACACTATTATGGTATTATTATGGGCTGCTTAATAAGTCAAAGAAAGAAATATTTAGAATTACTACCATAATCACAGGACACTGGCCGCTGGGCCTGCATGTTGAAAGAAATGGGATCCCAATCAACACATATGCAGGAGTAATGACGCACGATATCTTTTATGTAATCATCTTTTCGCCTTTCTCTTTCTTACACCTACATATTCCGCATCGTCATCGTGCTCCTTTTTTTATCGCCTTCATATAATATAGTGGCAAAACTTAGCTGTTCGATACGTCACTATTCTGGTAGTAAATAAATGCACAACACCAGCAAAGCAAGCAGCCACACATACATGTAAACAGCAAAGCTAAGAGCGAAGAGAATATTTCACATACATAAAGCCAGCAGCTAAAACAAATAAGAAAGAAAAATATTCATGCTTATATGCAATCAGCTAAGAGCGAAGATAACATTACACACACACATGTATGTAGCTAAATGTATATAGCTAAATAACCAACCATGTTATACAGAAACGAGAAATAAAACAAGTAAATACTCGAGACGGCTATTAGCGAAAGGTTTTGCCTCTAGGAGAAATAGGCGAAAAAGGAAACTGAGAGTAAGAAAGCAGCGCAAGCTGTGGAACAATGAATCAGTTTGGTTTTGATACGCAATAAGTCAAGTACACGAGTAAATTAATTGTGAAGTACTACTGCCTTAGTAGTGCTGTAAATAAAGAACATTTTGCTTTACTGAAAATTTAAGTTATTCGTTCGACAGTTCAGCGATCCGAACGATAACTGAAGGCCGCTAGAATTATCAAGAGTTTCCCAAAATTCGCTACAATATCTATACCAAATATTAGACAGTCACTACAAATATTTGTAGTTAAAACCACGTAGAGCAATCGCGTCTGAGTATATTATCAGTTAGAAACAGCACTTAGGTTTCCCCATTTGGTTTTACTTTAGTACCTATGTATATGTGAGTAATTCATTTTTGCTTTCATTATATGCAAAAAGTTTTAAACTTAGTTTTTGTCAGCTTTAGTGTTGCTATTTCCAGTTACTTTTGTTGTTGTTTATATTTTTGCTGTGTTGCTACAATTTTAGTTTTCGTTTCTGTTTGGCGGAAATGAAACTAGTTTTAGTTAAATTTTGAAATTATGCATTTTTAGTTTTTATATCCTCTTTCCCCGAGTGCCGAGTTCAAGCAACTTGTTTGATATTATGAATGAAATGCCATGTACAGCAGAAAATGTTGGTTTTTTATTAGCGGAAAGCGAATAATTAGTGTCATAAGGTCACCATGAAATTCGAGGCTATAGCTGTGCAACTTTCCAAGCCGGAACGAAGAATTGTTAGACTATATTCGAAGATTTTCCGGCCTGCCAGCTCTTCCGCATTATTTTACAATAGAAATATGTCTCGAGATGCTCCTCGATTGACTCTTCGCTATTCCTATTTTTCCAGTTATCCTTGAACGTGTCCTTAGACTTGTCCATATCCTTAACCTTATCCTTAGACTTTTCCTTAGCCTTATCAATATTCTTATCATTATCTTTTACTTATCCCTATCCTTATCCTTATCCTTATCCTTATCCTTATACTTATCCTTATCCTTATCCTTATGCTTATCCTTATCTTTATCCTTATACTTATTCTTTTCCTTATCCTTATCCTTATCCTTATCCTTATCCTAATCCTCATCAATAACTTTATCCGAAGAATTTTACTCGTTCTTATCCTTATCCTCATCATTTTCATTATGCTTATCATTATCCTTATCCTTAGAATTTGACTTGTCCTTATCCTCATCCTTATCCTTGTCCTTATCCTTATCCTTATCCTTTTCCGTATACTTATCCTTATTCTTATTCTTATCTTCATCCTTATCTTTATATTTATCTTTATCCTTATTCTTATCCTTATCGTTATCATTATCCTTATCCTTATCTTTATTATTATCCTTATCCTTAAACTTATTCATATACTTATCTTTATCCTCATCTTTATGCTTATTCTTATCCTTGTATTTATCCTTATCCTTTTCCTTTTCCTTATCCTTAACCTTATCCTCATCCTTATCCTTATCATTATCGTTATCCTCATCTTTATCCTTATTCCTATCCTTATCTTTATCCTTATCCTTTTCTTTATCCTTATTCTTATTCTTATTCTTACCCAATCATTATTTTTATCGTCCTAAGAATTGAATTTAAAAAATCGGCCTTTTCAATCAAATAACAAATGATACGGATTTGAAGTATACACTTGTGGTTATATCACCTTTGATTCAGTATTTGTTTGTTTTAATTTATGATAAAAAATCTTAATTCCTTAAGTTGCAACTAAACATATTTTTCATTTTTGTTTGCACAATAAAACTTTTTTTCATTTTCTCCTCTATTGTTTAATTTTTTTTTACTCATGTTTTTATTTTGAATGCAAATACTATTTATGTATGTATTTTAGTGTTTGTTATTTTTCTTTTAATTTTAAATTCAAAGCATTTTGCATTGTCCTATTACAAAATTGCAACCATGAGAGAAATCTTTTGTTTTCCTTTTAAATAGAGCAAAATGTTAGTTAGACAAAACAATTGGCGCATGAGCAGATGGATATGGGTGGTAGAGGTGTTAGGTGAAAGCTTTTGTGTATGTATAAGTGAAGTGAGTATGCTAATCGTACCGGTGCTGTTGTTAGAATCAGCAGTGCCAGTAGCCGGAATAACTGTATGAATATGGCGACGATGAGCGGATGGATAGAATGGCAGGCTACATCTGTTTCTGCATTTTTGTTTGTTTCCATATTGTTTTACGATTAGTTTTGTTTACTATGGTTAGTTTTGTTTATTGTTATTGTTGTTTTGTCTATTGTTAGCTATTATTGTATATTAAATACATGCACTCATACAATATATATACTACATATGTATGTTAATGTTTTGTTTGGTTCTTGCTGCTGGCTAATTAAACGCAGACGATTTTAAAAGGATTTTCCACTTTTTTTAGGTGGACAAAAATTGAGGCGGCTGTGCGTGCTGAATGCAGTCTTATATTTTTTACTAACATTTACTAGATTTCACTTCTTTAAAAAAAACAAGGGTTTTTTGGACAGTAATAAATTCTTTTTATACTCAGTTGAGCAGAGCTCACAGAGTATATTAAGTTTGATTGGATAACGGTTGGTTGTACATATATAAAGGAATCGAGATAGATATAGACTTCCATATATCAAAATAATCAGGATCGAAAAAAAATTTGATTGAGCCATGTCCGTCCGTCCGTCCGTCCGTCCGTTAACACGATAACTTGAGTAAATTTTGAGGTATCTTGGTGAAATTTGGTATGTAGGTTCCTGAGCACTCATCTCAGATCGCTATTTAAAATGGACGATATCGGACTATAACCACGCCCACTTTTTCGATATTGAAAATTTCGAAAAACCGAAAAAGTGCGATAATTCATTACAAAAGACCGATAAAGCGACGAAACTTGGTAGATGAGTTGAACTTATGACGCAAAATAGAAAATTAGTAAAATTTTGGACAATGGGCGTGGCACCGCCCACTTTTAAAAGAAGGTAATTTAAAATTTTTGCAAGCTATAATTTGGCAGTCGTTGAAGATATGATGATGAAATTTGGCAGGAACGTTACTATTATTACTATATGTACGCAGGGCGAAATAAGTTCTGCAGGGCGAAATAAAAAACCCTTAAAATCTTGGCAGGTACTACATATATAAATAAATTAGCGGTATCCAACAGATGATGTTCTGGGTCCCCTGGTCCACATTTTGGTCGATATCTGGAAAACGCCTTCACATATACAACTACCACCACTCCTTTTAAACTCTCATTAATAATTTTAATTTGATACCCATATCGTACAAACTCATTCTAGAGTCACCCCTGGTCCACCTTTATGGCGATATTTCGAAAAGGCGAACACCTATAGAACGAAGGCCCACTCCCTTTTAAAAATACTCATTAACACCTTTCATTTGATACCCATATCGTACAAACAAAGTCTAGAGCCACCCCTGGTCCAGAAAGGCCCACTCCCTCTTAAAATACTCATTAACTCCTTTCGTTTGATACCCATATTGCACAAACGAATTCTAGAGTCACCCCTGGCCCACCTTTATGGCGATATCTCGAAACGGCGTCCACCTATGGAACTAAGGATTACTCCCTTTTAAAATACTCATTACACCTTTCATTTGATACCCATATCGTACAAACGCATTCTAGAGTCACACCTGGTCCATCTTTTTGGCGATATCTCGAAAAGGCGTCCACCTATAGAACTAAGGCCCACTCCCTCTTAAAATACTCATTAACTCCTTTCGTTTGATACCCATATTGCACAAACGAATTCTAGAGTCACCCCTGGGTCCACCTTTATGGCGATATCTCGAAAAGGGGTCCACCTACAGAACTAAGCCCCACGCCCTTTTAAAATAATCATTAACACCTTTCATTTGATACCCATATCATACAAACAAATTCTAAAGTCACCCCTGGTCCACCTTTATGGCGATATCTCGAAAAGGCGACACCTATAAAACGAAGGCCCACTCCCTTTTAAAAATACTCATTAACACCTTTCATTTGATACCCATATCGTACAGACAAAGTCTAGAGTCACCCCTGGTCCACCTTTATTGCGATACCTCGAAAATGCGTCCACCTATAGAACTAAGGCCCACTCCCTCTTAAAACACTCATTAACTCCTTTCGTTTGATACCCATATTGCACAAACGAATTCTAGAGTCACCCCTGGCCCACCTTTATGGCGATATCTCGAAACGGCGTCCACCTATAGACTAAGGCCCACTCCCTTTTAAAATACTCATTAACACCTTTCGTTTGATGCCCATATTGTGCAAACAAATTCTAGGGTCACCCCTGTCCACCTTTATGGCGATATCTCGAAACGGCGTCCACCTATGGAACTAAGGATTACTCCCTTTTAAAATGCTCATTAACACCTTTCATTTGATACCCATATCGTACAAACGCATTCTAGAGTCACCCCTGGTCCATCTTTACGGCGATATCTCGAAAAGGCGTCCATCTATAGAACTTAGGTCCACGCCCTTTTAAAATACTCATTAATACCTTTCGTTTGATACCCATATCGTACAAACAAATTCTAGAGTCATCCCTGATCCACCTTTATGGCTATATCCCTAAATGGCGTCCACCTATAGAACTATGGCCCACTCCCTCATAAAATACTCTTTAATGCCTTTCATTTGATACACATGTCATACAAACACATTCCAGGGTTTCCCTCGGTTCATTTTCTACATGGTTATTTTCCCTTATATTGTCACCATAGCTCTCAACTGAGTATGTAATGTTCGGTTACACCCGAACTTAACCTTCCTTACTTGTTTTTATATAACTCGTGAAATGAAATGAAATAATACCTTCGTTGGTACGTCTACGTCCTCCTCTGATCCCTTGTTTTAAGGTTTTCGTGGTCCCATTCTGCCTCACCCACTTCTAGCGTGTTTTGAATGCGGTTATGGAACTTCTCTTGTTGAGGCACAGATAAATACTGGCTGCGCCCTTGTAACGTTTCTCCGAGGTCCTCGTATAATATTAGCTATATCTTCCTATTTATTTCGAGGATGTTCTACTGACCCTCCTCCGTAGGCCGAAATAGGAATTACCTTGAAATCCTTTGTCCGTATATTAGGGTTCCGATGCAACAGAAGGAACTACGCATCCTTCAAATTCCACCACTGAAGGATCTATAGATTGGTTTTTGGGGATCTGCGCTCTGCCCCACCACCTCAAACAGTAAGCTCGTTCCCAACGTTTAGGTGTCAGAAGAAACTCCTCTAGCCACTTCAATATAGCGCATATTTGCTGCATTCAATCAACTTAACACCCTTGTAACACCCCGCCGAACCGAAGAATGGCAGCGGATCACTCGTTTTGTTTTGCATAATCTTGATCATGAAGCTAAGACTCTTCCTTTTTACTGATCTCGACTTTTCAGTAGATATAAAAAGAAAGTTAAAATCACAACCTTACCGCGGTTTGACCTTTCCTCACGGCTCTGGAACTTACTTTTTAGTCGATTATAAGCCGCTTAGTCGTTTCAGTGGATACTACCACTTTATACCTGCCGAACCTTGTTCCAGGGTGAAGAAGAAAGGGCAAAGCACTTAAATAACAAACTGCATTCAATCTGTCTGTAACGCATCGCTTCGGTTATATCGACTTCGGCTCTTAACTCGTAATGATGACCTGTACTGTGAGAGGACTAACACCCTCTCTCTATTACGTAACTTCCTCCACTCTCTACTTAGTTCGAACTTGCCTGCCACTTTCTCACAGAGCTCGTTGACTTTTCCTAACAATACTCTCTACGCCTGACTCATCATTTGTAACGATATTTACTCTTTCTCCAAATACTTATCTTCGTTTTTCTTTTGAGTGCTCCATCTTTCTCGCACGATCACCGGCTGGCAATCGCAGGGCGTGCTAAGCGGTCTATTATTATTAGTTATGAGGAAGAAGAACCACCTGCTATAGGAACGACCCCTTCTACAGATAGGCCACTGTTAACTACTGAAGCCGTGGAAAGCCGCGTATGCAAAAATCGGCAAATCATTTAACAGGAACTGTATGCATTGTACCATAGATTAGGGGGTTGGAAGTGCGTGGTCATTATATAACGCAGAAAAGGTCCTCAGTCAACAACAAGATGCCTGCCCCTAGCGAAGCCCGTCTGCACCAGCATACAAAAATGTTTATTAAGAAAATATGGAATTTTAAAAAATATATTTATTTAGAAAAAAAAGAGAAGTAAAAACGAGTCGAATTAAAACGAATTAAAAACGATTCGAAATCGACTAATGCTACTAGAAAGAAGTAAGGTTACAATGACGAATATGCGTACAATACACTTATGAATCCCAGTACGAATGTGTACACAAAAAGTGGACAAATACTCTTTTTGAACTCACATTTTTTTAAACAACAATTTAAAATTTTCATTAAAACTATCCGCTCTTATTATAACAAAAAATCTCCATGTACTATAATAATCTCCCATATCCATTTAGGTGTATTTAGTTGTATTTTATGTTTATGTTATTGTTGTCAATTGTTGTACAAGCCAACCGATGTGGTTGTGTGCGGCTATTGTCTCGAGTTAACGCACAGATTAGGGTTTTTCATTATAAGCGCCCATAGCAGTTTTTGTATGCCATTTTACTCATTTTCGTATCAAAGCTAACTACATATATAATAAAATTGTATGTATATATGTATTTATGTACTGATACCATTGTTGTGTTGTTTAAAAATTTAAATTAAGGAAAATAGTTGCATAGTTTATGTGAAAAGCGATTTAAAACATGTTTATATACACATATATGCAGACTTATATGCATTTACCAATTGCACTTTTATTTTTAAAATTACAATAAAATAAGTATATAGCCCAAGAGTTAAAATTATCTTAGCAATTGAATACTAAAGCATAACATAAGCAAATAAATAAGCATACATATTGTAATCGTTACTTTAGATGTAAAAAATGCCTTCAACACTGCCAATTGGGCAAAAAATTCTAGACACGCTGGAGCAGATAGGCATATCCCTTTACCTGCGTAGGATCATACGCAGCTACTTTGAAGGTAGAGTGCTGGAATATGAAACGGCTGCTGGAGTAGAAAAGCTTCACGTCACAGGCGGTGTTCCTCAAGGCTCCGTGCTCGGTCCACTGCTTTGGAATATTATGTACGACGGAGTATTTCGACTCAAGGTACCCAATGGGGTGAAAATTATCGGCTTCGCGGACGATATCGCATTGGTAATCACCGCCAAGCACCTAGGCGAAATATGCGCCAAATCTAATACAAGCATAGCGATGGTTCAATCGTGGCTTACGAAAAATGGACTGCAGCTGGCGGAACAAAAAACAGAGGCTGTACTCATATCAAGTAGGAAAAGGGTGGAGCAGGTCACTATAAGAATCGGCCGCCATGACATCGACACGCTGCCTGCAATAAAATACTTGGGGGTTGTGATAGACAGGAGGTTGTCATTCAAATCCCACTTAGAGTATGCCAATGGAAAGGTAGCAAAAACCGTAGCAGCATTATCTAGGATAATGATAAATGCAAGAGGACCAAAGCAACGACG
>JARSSU010023280.1:0-17911 GCA_029619165.1 Eurosta solidaginis
TTTAGCACTTAAAATGGTGCCTGATTTGTACCGGCAGCGCCTCACCGAGATTTGTATCGGGCCAAAGGACCAATCACATCCTATAAACACTCCAGAAGCTTTCGGCCGACGAGCCAACCTTATCGCAACAACAAACAAACAACAAATTACGTAATGAGCCATACTTGACCTGGCTATAATATTCAATCAATAATAGCGTCAGGAAGCATTTAATTATATTTAGTAGTCTACAAAGTTAACAAAAATTAATCCAGACTAAAGAAAGCTATAGTTATAAAAAACTAAACAAAGAGACCTTGGCCACTCTGAAGATATATGATAATTACAAGAAATATATACTGCTAATCTTAGTATTAAATCATTCAAATAGCGCATAGGGGGGTACACTCGCTCATATATTAAGGTAGCTAAGTAAGTACTTTGCTTAATCTGAAAATCAGGATCGCTGTATTAAATTTTTGCAGTGATTATTGAAATCATGACAAATACACGAAGTGCAGGTCAGCAACTTCCACAAAGCTCGTCTGCTGCTACTTATATGTAGATTGTTGTTTGTAAGATTATAACTAGACGTCTGACTGAGCCACGTGCAACTTAATTTCATAAGCAGAATGCAGCTAGCCTATCAGCCCTTTTAAGAGTTATTACGAATAAACTAAGACATTAAGTGCATATCCCTACGGCTCCTTGTATAGTAGCAAACTAGTAATAGTTTTAACGGCCTGCAGTCGCGTGAAGATATCATGTGACGTAGCTCCAACGGCAATTGTTTCAAGCAAAAGTCACCAAAAACTGTTTAAAAAAACATATAACATTATTTAAATACTCCAAAAAATGAATCGATCATAACTAATATCCCATCGAGCCGTGCATCCCTGGCACAGCTAATAGCTCTATATAAGATCATATTAACTTAGTCTATTTTATGTTTAATAATATTATAAATAATAACAATAATATGCTGGAGACACTGAGAGATTGAGAAACCGTCATTTTAAACACTCCCTAAAGAGTGGCTCCCAGACTCGTCCGTTTGTCACGCCTAGTTAAATAATGCTGATGGAATCATCATGGCCATCCGACGCCTCATTCAATCGCGAATAGAGATTGTAATAATGAATATGTATTAGTAGTTAACCCAGATAGTGCCGACGGGCTCCAGTGGTGAAGCAATTTCGCAATTTATTTAATAACCGTTATTATTAAAATAGATATATTACAGAATATTAAGCATAAATCTAAAAAAAATGTCACAGAAGTATATGAACTTTGATGGATACGGTCAGTTGTTGTACAGGTATAAGATCGAGATTAGATATAAGACTATCCATAACCCCCCACAAACATCTAGTTATCGAAAAAATACGTGAGTAAGCCAATGTCCGTGTCCGTACCACCGCTCCGGTCTGTACGTTAACACGATAACTTGAGTAAATTTTTTTGAGATATCTGACGAAATTTGGGTATTGTAGTATTGCCTGGGCCCTTCTCTACAATACTCAGAAAAATGTGCGAGAATACACTACCAAAGGAGGGAAGAGCGATGCAACTGCGCCCAGCGATTGGTTGAACTTATGACGCCAGCATTTCGACAAATAAGTCAAATTTGGACAATGGAGCGTGGCACCGCCCCCCACTCTTTGAAAGAGGGTAATTAGAATGTGTACCTTAGCCAAGCTGTGAGTCATTGGCCAGTCGTTGTAAGATATAACAAGATGAAATTGACAGCCGAACGCGATACTCTATTCCTATATGTAGCGTCCAAAAAATAGCAAAACGTCGCGAACGACCACGCCCACTTACCTAAAAAAATGATAATTTTTTTTTAATTGATAGATTTATACAAAACAGTTAATAATCTTCGTACAGATATTCATAAGACTAAATTTATGTCAACACGATTCAACTCCAGTAATGCAAGTATGGCAACAAAATACAAATAAAAGATATTCAAAGATGAGCGCGTAGTCGATTACTCGATTTTGCTAATAGAGTTTTTAAGCCATAACAATATAGCGAATAGCGAGTACCTTCTGCCAAATTTCATCTTGATATCTTCAACGACTGCCAATTACCGATTGCAAAAAGTCTAAATTACCCCTCTTTTTTCATAAAAGATGCGGCGGTTCTAGCCCACATGCCATTGCATCCAAAATTTTACTTATTTTACTTATTATCTGCGGTCATAAAGGTCAACGCACCTGCCAAGTTGCCATTCGCTCTATCCCTCTTTGTGCTAATTTTATTATCGCCAATTTTTCGCGATGTCTGCCCAAGGAATCTACATACCAAATTTCGCCTAAGATATCTCAAAATTTACTCATTAGTTATCGTGTATAAACGTAACAGACGACGGAGGACGGACATGGGCCTAATCACATTTTTTGTCGATATGATGATTGTTTGATATATGAAAAGTACTATATATCTCGCATAATACTTCCTTCTAACGGTACAACCAACCGTCATATCCAATCAAAGATAATATACTCTCTGTCGAACACATTTTTTGTTAACTTTATCCCTTAATTTCTTGTAATATCATGCTTAAAAGCCACGCGTAATTAAAAAAATGCGGAAAATTACGGCCGTCACAGCGAGCGCCGTCGGCAAATCTGGGTTAAACTACAAATACAATTGTCAATTATTACAATCTCTTTATTGTTTTATCCAATCTCCCCTTTTGTTTATAATACTACAATGTGAATATGGACGTCGAATAGCCATGTGATTACAATCAGCCAATATTACTAGCGTTAGACAACCGGACGAGTACTGGAGCCACTCTTTTAAGGCGAGGCGTATGAAAGCGACGGAATCTCCAATCTCCCAGTGCTACCCAGCACATATTGATTCATTCATTTATTAAAATAATTATTCAAATAAAAATAAACCAAGTTAAAGTCTTAAATGAGCATCTTAAGCTGCCACTGCGATCAGCTCGATAGGGAATTTAGTTATTTTTTCCCCCGATCATTTTTTTAAGTTCTTAAGTAACTGTTAGCATGAGTGGTTTCACAGTTTTTGCTTTTTGCTTATTAAACATTGACCCTTAGAGCCCGACACGGTCCAAGAACTTCCACCGTACTGCAGCGGTTTAAAACTAATTACAGTAGCCTACAATACAGAGCATCGTAGAGCAGATGCTTAATGTCTTTTATTCATGTAAAACTCTCTAAAAGGGCTGATAGCTAGCCCCCATTTCTAGTATATCCTTAGCTGAAATATTAAGTTCACGCTGACCAGTCAGAACCAGGTCTAGATAATCTTCAACAACTACATATCAAGTAACATGCCAGAAACCAGAACTTCTGAATTGACATGACCCACTTCGATGGTCATTGATCATAGATTTCAATAATCACTGCGAAAAAATTTAAATGTACGAAGGCTATCGATTTCTAGATTTAAAAAGTAACACTTACTACCTTAAATATGATAAAGGTGTAACCCATAATAGCATCTTGAAATGATTATAATACATAAGACAACTACTAGTTAATTATTATACAGCTAATTATCATAATTTAAGTTGCCCAAGTCTTTTGTTAGTTTTACTTATACTAATACTTTCCCTAGTCCTGATTACACTCCCCTTATTAATTGTTTTTTTTTAATTTTTTTACGTCTTTCTTTCTCCTTTTTTCATATGCTGTCTGTTTTTTTTTTTTTTTTTTTTTTTTTTATTGTTAAATATTGATAGACTAATAAAATTAAAATAAATAGGCTTTAGATCGAAATTATTGATGAAATTTATAAGACAGTAAAGATCTCAATTAAGTAATTGGCTTATGTTGATGTTGTAGGCCGATAGGTGCTCCGATAAGCTTTGGGAGGTTATGCATGTCATGCCTCCTTTAGACGTAGGATACAAATTACCCGGTACGCTCGGGTACCATATAGCACCATTAAAGTGACACCTAGCACGACTTATATCACTCGAGGAACGATTTAATCGTGCGCCCACATTAACCTTCCAGCCCATTCCCTCCACTCCCGACCACCAAGTTCATGCAGGAGCCTTTGCGGTCGCCCAGGCTCGCTTGTTAGTAGAACAGAATTCGCCGCGGATAGTGAGGTTGACAATTCGGGTTTGGAGAAGCATATATAATATGCTTGACACGGGTGCCGCAACCTGAAAGGTGCGCTACACAGCCCCTTGAAACTGCGTATTTTAGGTAGTCTCTTACGACAGCGACCTTACCTCACCAGCGGAGTATCACTCTGATCCCCTAACCCGCTACAGAGGGTTAACATATGGCCTGTCAATAGCCTGACCCCGGCATCGACGTAACACTCGGGCCGATCGACGATGGCACTCCCCCCCCCCCCCACTGATCAAACTCAGCGGCACTGGCATGTGTATGCCATCGTTAAGGATGGTGTTGGCTTAGTTTGAAAATAGTGTTTTTAAAGTGCATTATCTGTTCCCGGGAAAGCATATGAAGAACTTTTTTTTTTCGAGAGAGAACAGATCCATCTCTCAACTCCCGAGGGTTGATATCCTCAGCACATAGTATATGAGAAAAGATATAAAGTAGGAACTGGGAGGACACAGGGTACGGGGAAGAAAAGCAGAATTGAGGCATTCAGCAGCTAAACAGTATAGTTATGGTATACGAGGCTCACGAAAAGACCCAGAGGGGATTGGAATGGAGTCTTTGGACCCAGCAGCAAAATATCAATCCCATGGGATGCAACCGAGCATTTTTCAAAGCGGAGGTAGTTGCCATAGCCACAGTGCGCGGACCTCGAACCTTTAGCGAAAATACTCCAATGAGAAAATTGCCATAACCTCAGTGACAGCCAGGCCGCCCTCAAGGCCATTCAGCATTTGAAATAAAAATCAGCGAGTCCTTGAGTGTGGGAAAAGCTGAACCAACTAGGAAGCACACAATCGAATTCACTGTTGGCATGGGTTCCAGGCACAGGGGAGTCGAGGGAAACGAGCAGGCGGACAGCCTGGCCAGCGAGGCAGCAACGATACGACCTATGGTCATGTAGACGTTCCTGACAGTAGGCCCCGAGGAAATTAGGGGCAATTATGGCCAGAAGAAAAGGAAAGGAGGAGGAAGTAACACTCGCGAATATGCCAGCATAAGACATCTAAGCTACTGTTAGGGGGTTATGCACAAACGATACAGGGCATTTATAGGTCTCTCGAAAAAGTAACCTAAGAACTCTAACAGCAATGTCTACAGGACACTGCAGATGAACAGCCACTAGGCAAAAGCTGGGTATATATATCAAACAACACAATTGCCGATTTTGTGACAGATCAGCGGAGAAGGCGGACATATCCTCCGCGGGAGTTGCGATGCGAATCTCAAGAAGTAGAGCTAAGTTTATCGGGTCTACCATGGCCAGAGCATATATTCACCATCAAATCCCCTTCAAGCCAGGTGACACTGCTAGGTTTCATTCTCAGAGATGTCGGCTTGGATGAGGTAGTTGTGAAGTCAGATGAGGGCACAAATAGACAATGTCGCCCCCCCCGTGGATCCTCAATTAAACTATCGACTATCTATCTAACCCGCTGGGTCATTACGTAGTGGTAGGTATTTATTTTGGCCTGCAATAATTCCGCCACGTTCGGATATGCATGTTTATACTCAACATAGCTTATGACGTAGTGTTTACTACTCAGTACGCAGAAGGGATGGTGCTGCTTGAGTGACTTCAATTTACCTACAGTACGTGGATTAGGTTGGATTACAATGACGATCCACCACTTAGCATCATTTTTGTAAAAGCCTGGTTTCGTTTTGGGGAATCTATACATATTTACTGCAAATTACACACAAGTATAGTAGATTGCAAAAATAAAAGGCTGGCATTGGTATTTGCGGATGATAGCCTGTGCGGTATTCGCACTCAAACGAATTCTCTCCTTATCACTTCCAGTCGGATCACTACGTCTACACTTGAGATAATGCTTGAGTATGCGATCAGCTGTGTTAGTTTGATGCAGCAAAAGTAACACATCTAGTTTTCGACAAGATGTTTTATAAGCCAAAGTTAATACGCTGAATATCTTTATGTCCACCCATGACTGGTCGGATCTATATGCTTGTAATGATGTCGAGTCACACGAACGTTCTAGTTTTTGTTACGAGCATTCGCTCACGATAGGCTGTCTGTGAAGAGGCTGTGTACTATTCCTCACATGGAAATGCTGAGAACGGCAAACCGCGTGTTCGCAAGACATCTGTAAGACTAGATAATATTAAATGTAGCTATAAATATAGTATATATATAGGATCATCCGACCGAATTTCTAAATATAGTTGCTAGATCAATTCTCATCGTCTTAATCAGCAGTGCTATAAATGTTACTTTATTCTTTTACCGTGTAAGCGTCAATTGTTAAACAACCCGATCAATTCGATAGTTTGTTCAATTCGAAGAGAAAAAACTGTCAGGATTTCCATCTGCTTTTGCCTATGGATAGTGAAGATGCAGCTTCTGACGATGATTTCGCAATTATGCAGGAATTCGTTAAGTCGAACGACTTCATGCTGAACTTTTGTTTAATACAGATCTCTATACCGTACACCTTAGACAGTTCTAATTGTATATTCTAGATCTGTCATAGATATAGTAATGTCTAAATAGTCTGTGGTGGAAACGATTTCTTCTCGGGTCCTAGATGGTGTGTCCTAGTTGTGTGCTAAAGTCTGCGCTGTCAATTTATCCAAGCCGAGCATCTATAAGTTATTTACACTATCTCTGACGTCTGTATTCCCTTCATTTGGAGCAATCATTTATATTCCCGTACATAAGAAAGGTAGTAGGTCAATATGATGAACCATGGGATCCTTCTAAAATGCTTCTATTGACAGTCGCGTTAAAACTATACAGTACTACATATGCAGAGCCGCTAGGAGATGCTTGGTGTCTTATTATTGTTAAATAATAAGAGGGTCAATAAATAGTCCATTTTTGCTTGGTGAAATTAAGTTTAACGTTCCTATTAGGCCATCTAGACATTTTCAATCAATTTTTGTAGCTACATGCAGGTCGAATATGAAATGCACGAACCACTTCACTGTTTATGTCGTGATTTTAATAAACACTGTAAAATTTAGACGTCTGCGACTCGTTTCTTGGTATAAAAAAGTACCTTTTAACTACATTAATTTGTAAATTAGAAATGAAGCAGAGAACGCTAAACCGCGATATACTGTTCAAACCCTCGGTTTCAAATTTGAAGTACCAGTTACTTGAAAACTTGTTTGCAAAATTGCGTTGTGATCATATTTTTATATGTATGCAATCAAATTTACTCTGTATAAATTCTATGCTGTATATATTTTATCTACTATTAACTTGCTTTATTATCAATTTCATAAATTATTATTTACTAGATCCTTCATGAGTACTTTTTAACACATTTTCAACATTTTATCTTTTGCTTACTTCTAAGTTTTTAATTGAAATTGTCAAGCGTTTAATTCAATACTGTTTAAATATTACTTTAAAATTGATGACTGCTTATGTTGTTTATATCGTGTATTACATCTGAGATTTAAGTGTCGGTATATTTGGTCTGTATAATTGTTTAATTTGTAGACTGATAAATAAATAAATAAATAAATAAATACAGGGGCATAGCTAAACTTTCGGCTATTCCTAAAAGGTTTGAAAAGATCATCACCTGCCAAGTTCAATATATACATATGTAGTTCTTTATTATCACCCAGCCAACATGGGTTTTGTACGTAGAATATCAACAACAACCAACTTGTTTGAGTTCACCTCTTTAGTCATGGATGGATTTTTATCCAATAAGCAAACCAATGTCATTTATACCTTCGTCAGCAAAGCATTTGATTCTGTTAATCATTTGCTTTAACTCATAAACTTGACTTACTGGGTTTTTCCGAAGAATTTATTACTTAGGCTTCGCAGCTATCTCTTAAATAGAACTCAGCGAGTTATGTTCAAAAACAGTCTCTCAGAGTTGATAGAAGTATAGAACGTTAATGTTTATTCTATAACATTTATTAATTCAAATTCAAAATAAAACTTAAACTAAAACTAAAAAGAGCAAAATCGTGTCTTACATGGGGTAAGTACCGAGTTATACTGCGTTGAAGTTCAAAGTATTATTAGACGTTGGCTGTAGTTGCTAAAACTCAGCTGTTCTATGATGTTGCAAATATTGCTGCAGGGTCGATTTGGGTAGTCACTACACCACCCCCTTTCCAGAAAATTCGCCGATCCTTGGGAACAAATTCCGCAAGTTAACCATGTTGTGACGTTTGTATTGTATTGGTCCAACGGTCTCGAAATGCCGTCGTAGTTCCCGTAAAAAATTATGTTGGTCGTTTGAAAATAATTCCATGGTTTGTGTTTGCAATTGCGCTTGCGTATGCGTAGTGTCTTAGGAAATCCGCACCTATTATAGGATGCGCAACGTCGGCGATTAAGAAACATCACTTAATGGCCGTCGTAGGCCGAGCTAATGTTATCTGTCGCTTGCCGAATGTATTAATTGTAGTATTGTTTGCAGCAACCAGTTTCATTGCGTTTGGTCGCGTACTCTCCTCGTGACGTTTGGGTACCACCGAAACTTCGCCGCCCGTGCCGATGAGGAATTTCATCGAAAACGTTCTGTCTCGAATGTCTTAATTGTAGTATTGTTTGCAGCAACCAGTTTCATTGCCTTTGGTTGCGTACTATCATCGTGACGTTTTGGGTACCACCGAAACTTCGGCGCCCGTTCCGATGAGGAATTTCGTTGAAGACGTTCTGGTTCAATTGTAAAGGCGGCTGGAGTTCATATCCTCCTCCGACATAGCCGCTTTGGACGGAGGGCTGACTAGTTTTCCGAAAGCCTTGGTGTGAAAGCGCATGGTGACCGACACTGTGTTGCGTCCTTGCCGGGTGATTTGTTGTGGAAGTGTTTGTTGACCGCCGTTGTTGCATTGTGGTTGAGTATTTACCAGCAGATTATTGCTAGGCAATTGTTGCTGTTGATTTGTCAATTCGAAGAGAAAAACTTCAGGATTTCTATCTGCTTTTGCCTATGGATGTAAGGATGCAAGCTCTGACGATGATGTCGCAATTTATTTGCTGAATCCTTAAGTCGAACTATTCATCTGAACTTTTTTAATCAGATCTCTATCCGTACACCTTAGACAGTTCTAATTGTATTCTAGATCCTGTCATAGATATAGATAATGTTCTGAATAGTCTGTGGTTGAAACCGATTTCTTCTCCGGGTCCAGATGGTGTTCCTAGTTGTGTGCTAAAGTTCTGCGCTGTCAATTTATCCAAGCCGATCCTTAAGTTATTTACACTATCTCTTGATCTTCTGCATTCCCTTCAATTTGGAAGCAATCATTTATTATTCCCTTACATAAGAAAGGTAGTAGGTCCAATATTGATAACCATGGGATCCTTCTAAAAATCTTCCCCCCTATTGCAGTCGGTTAAAACTAATACAGCTACCTACATTGCAGAGCCGCAGGGAGATGCTTGGTGTCTTATTTATTGTTAAATTAATAAGAGGGTCAATAAATAGTCCATTTTTGCTGGTGAAATTAAGTTTAACGTTCCTATTAGGCCATCCAGACATTTTCAATCAATTTTTGTAGCTACATGCAGGTCGAATTATGAAATGCACGAACCACTTCACTGTTTATGTCGTGATTTTAATAAACACTGTAAAAATTTAGACGTCTGCGACTCGTTTCTTGGTATTAAAAAATACCTTTTAACTACATTAAATTTGTAATTAGAAATGAAGCAGAGAACGCTAAACCGCGATATACTGTTCAACCCTCTGTTTCAAATTTGAAGTACCAGTTACTTGAAACTTGTTTGCAAAATTGCGTTGTGATCATTATTTTTATATGTATGCAATCAAATTTACTCTGTATAAATTCTATGCTGTATATATTTTATCTACTATTAACTTGCTTTATTATCAATTTCATAAATTATTATTTACTAGCTCCTTCATGAGTACTTTTTAACACATTTTCAACATTTTATCTTTTGCTTACTTCTAAGTTTTTAATTGAAATTGTCAAGCGTTTAATTCAATACTGTTTAAATATTACTTTAAAATTGATGACTGCTTATGTTGTTTATATCGTGTATTACATCTGAGATTTAAGTGTCGGTATATTTGGTCTGTATAATTGTTTAATTTGTAGACTGATAAATAAATAAATAAATAAATAAATACAGGGGCATAGCTAAACTTTCGGCTATTCCTAAAAGGTTTGAAAAGATCATCACCTGCCAAGTTCAATATATACATATGTAGTTCTTTATTATCACCCAGCCAACATGGTTTTGTACGTAGAATATCAACCACAACCAACTTGTTTGAGTTCACCTCTTTAGTCATGGATGGATTTTTATCCAATAAGCAAACCAATGTCAATTATACCTTCGTCAGCAAAGCATTTGATTCTGTTAATCGTGAGCTTTAACTCATAAACTTGACTTACTGGGTTTTCCGAAGAATTTATTACTTAGGCTTCGCAGCTATCTCTTAAATAGAACTCAGCGAGTTATGTTCAAAAACAGTCTCTCAGAGTTGATAGAAGTATAGAACGTTTAATGTTTATTCTATAACATTTATTAATTCAAATTGAAAATAAAACTTAAACTAAAACTAAAAAGAGCAAAATCGTGTCTTACATGGGGAAAGTACCGAGTTATACTGCGTTGAAGTTCAAAGTATTATTAGACGTTGGCTGTTGCAAATATTGTTGCAGGGTCGATTTGGGTAGTCACTACACCACCCCCTTTCCAGAAAATTCGCCGATCCTTGGGAACAAATTCCGCAAGTTAACCATGTTGTGACGTTTGTATTGTATTGGTCGAACGGTCTCGAAATGCCGTCGTAGTTCCCGTAAAAAATTATGTTGGTCGTTTGAAAATAATTCCTTGGTTTGTGTTTGCAATTGCGCTTGCGTATGCGTAGTGTCTTAGGAAATCCGCACCTATTATAGGATGCGCAACGTCGGCGATTAAGAAACATCACTTAATGGCCGTCGTAGGCCGAGCTAATGTTATCTGTCGCTTGCCGAATGTATTAATTGTAGTATTGTTTGCAGCAACCAGTTTCATTGCGTTTGGTCGCGTACTCTCCTCGTGACGTTTGGGTACCACCGAAACTTCGCCGCCCGTGCCGATGATCAATTTCATCGAAAACGTTCTGTCTCGAATGTCTTAATTGTAGTATTGTTTGCAGCAACCAGTTTCATTGCGTTTGGTTGCGTACTATCATCGTGACGTTTGGGTACCACCGAAACTTCGGCGCCCGTGCCGATGAGGAATTTCGTTGAAGACGTTCTGGTTCAATTGCAAAGGCGGCTGGAGTTCATATCCTCCTCCGACATAGCCGCTTTGGACGGAGGGCTGACTAGTTTTCCGAAAGCCTTGGTGTGAAAGCGCATGGTGGCCGACACTGTGTTGCGTTCTTGCCGGGTGATTTGTTGTGGAAGTGTTTGTTGACCGCCGTTGTTGCATTGTGGTTGAGTATTTACCAGCAGATTATTGCTAGGCAATTGTTGCTGTTGATTTACAATTTGGCCCCGTGTAGCCAAAGCATGCACCTGTACGCCTTCAACGTGACCGGGATCATTACGATTTTGCGCTTGCTGCAAGCGTTGCAACAAATTGGCCACATTTGGTGAATTTTTCGTTTGCGCCTGCCGACGCATCACGGATGGATGGGAATGTGATGCTGTCTGTGATTGATGCAAACCTTGCCGCTGATGATGACATGTTGGTACCCCCAGCGGGTAAGGGGGTAAGAATATACCCGCGGTAGGTATGCCTGTCGTAAGAGGCGACTAAAATACCAGATTCAAGGGGTGTGTAGCGCAACCCTTCAGGTTGCCAGCGCAATATTAGCTTCTCCAAACCTAATTGTCAACCTCACCTATCCGCGGCGAATCCTGTTTCACTAACAGACGAGGCTCTGGCGCCCCCAAGCTCCTCATGGAACTTGAGGGTGGGGAGGGAGGGGATGGCCTGAAGGTTTAATGTGGCCACATAAATCGTTCCCGAGATGGTCGGGCTAGCACCTTAATGGTGCTATGGTACCGGAGCGTACCGGATTTGTATCCGGCAAAGGACCATCACATCGATAACACTCCCCAAAGCCTTCGGGGAGCAACCTTATCGCTACAACAACAACATGACATGTTGGTGTTGCTTATAATGCACATCGTTACCACGTACATTCTGCGAGCCTTTTTGCGCCGGGTTCACCACTTATAGAACGTTTAATGTTTATTCTATAACATTTAATAATTCAAATTCAAAATAAAACTTAAACTAAAACTAAAAAGAACAAAGTCGTTTCTTACATGGGGAAAGTCCCGAGTTATACTGCGTTGAAATTCAAAGTATTATTAGACGTTGGCTGTAGTTGCTAAAACTCAGCTGTTCTATGATGTTGCCACATATTGCTGCAGGGTCGATTTGGGTAGTCACTACAGAAGTAACTTCTGGTGTGCCTCAGGGTAGCCATTTGGGTCCATTTCTTTTTACACTCTTCATAAATGACTTACTTACTTAATTGGCGCTTAACCGTCTAAACGGTTATGGCCGTCCAACAAGGCGCGCCAGTCGCTCCTTCGCTCCGCCAACCGGCGCCAATTGGTCACACCAAGGGAGTTTAAATCGTTTCCACCTGGTCCTTCCAACGGAGTGGGGGCCGCCCTCTACCTCTGCTTCCATAGGTGGGTTCCGATAGAACCACTTTCTTGGCCGGAGCATCATCTTTCATTCGCATAACATGGCCTAGCCAGCGCAGCCGCTGCGTTTTAATTCGCTGGACTATGTTGATGTCTGTGTACAGCTCGTACAGCTCATCATTAAATCTTCTTCGGTACTCGCCATCGCCAACGCGTAGAGGTCCATAAATCTTTCGAAGAACTTTTCTCTCGAACACTCCCAAAGCCGCTTCAACTGCTGTTGTCATGGTCCATGCTTCTGCCCCATACAGCAGGACGGGTACGATAAGTGACTTGTAGAGTATGATTTTCGTTCGCCGAGAGAGGACTTAACTTTTCAATTGCCTACCTAGTCCAAAGTAGCATTTATTGGCAAGATTGATTCTTCGCTGGATTTCAGTGCTGATGTTGTTGGTAGTGTTGATGCTGGTTCCCAAATAAACGAAGTCGTTTACTATTTCGAAATTATGGCTGCCAACGGTAGCGTGGTTGCCATGCCGCGTATGCGCTGACTCTTTGCTCGATGACAGCAGGTACTTTGTTTTGTCCTCATTCACCATCAAACCCATCTTTACCGCTTCGTTTTCCAGTTTTGAGTAAGCAGAACTAACAGCGCGCGTGTTTAGGCCGATGATATCAATGTCATCAGCATATGCCAGTAATTGCAGGCTTTTATAGTATATTGTTCCAGTGCGGCTAAGTTCTGCCGCTAGTATAAATTTCTCCGTATAAGTTTTGCGGGGAAACCAAATTCAGAGACAGCGGCATATAGGCAGCTCCTTTTCGTGCTGTCGAAGGCGGCTTTAAAGTCGACGAAGAGGTGATGTGTGTCGATTCTCTTTTCACGGGGTTTTTCCAAGATTTGGCGCATTGTTCAATCAGCCGGTTCACTGTGGGCTTCAATCTTTCGCACAATACACTTGAAAGGACCTTATATGCGATATTAAGAAGGCTGATTCCACGATAGTTGGTGCATTTTGCAGTATCCCCCCTTCTTGTGGACTGGGCAAAGAACACTTAGATTCCAACCGTCGGTCATGCACTCTTCCGCCCATATTTTGCTAAGAAGCTGCTACATGCGCCTTACCAACCCCTCGCGCCGTACTTGAATAGCTCCGCAGACAATCCATCAGCGCCCACGGCCTTGTTGTTTTTCAATCTGGTTATTGCTATTCTAACTTCGTCATAATCGGGCGGGGAAACATATACTCCATCATCATCGATTGCGGGATCGGGTTCTTCATCTCTGCGCGGTGAATTGCTGCCAACATTTAGGAGAGCAGAGAAGCGTTCCCTCCATAATCTAAGAACTCTCTGGACATCAGTTACAAGGTCGCCGTTTTCGTTCCTACAGGAGTTTGCCCCGGTCTTAAAACCATCCGTCTGTCGCCGTATTTTTTGGTAAAATTTTCGGGCGTTATTCCTGGTGGCTAGCAGTTCAAGCTCGTCGCACTCACGCCTTTCTGCTTCTGCTTTTTTCTTCCTGAAAAGGCGTCTCGCTTCCTTTTTCAACTCACGATAGCGTTCACACACTCCTCTTGTCGCGCTCGCTTTTAACGTAGCCCTGTAGGCAGCGTCCTTTCTTTCGGTTCCAACGCGGCATTCTTCATCGTACCAGTTGTTTTTTTGTGGCCGCCGGTAACCAATTTTTTCCTCGGCGGCAGTACGAAGTGCTTTGGAGATATGCTCCCACTGCTCCTGTATTCCTTCAGGATGAGTTGTCTCTCAGAGAGCAGGTGTGAGAGTCGAGTTGCGAAATCAATGGCAGTCTTTTGTGATTGAAGCTTTTCGACGTCTAGCTTTCCTTGTGTTTTTTGTTCCTTGGTTTTAGCCGCGTTGAGGCGGGTGCGTATTTTGGCTGCAACGAGATAATGGTCCGAGTCGGTGTTAGGTCCTCGGATCGTGCGCACATCTAAAACACTGGAGGCAGCCATGTAGGTTGATGTATCTTTTTATGCATGAACCTCGTGCTGGATATGACCATGTTTCGAGCACCGGCAAAGTCAATCAGCCTCAGTCCGTTAGGAGAAGTTCCATTGTGTAGGCTGAACTTTCCGACTGTAGGGCCAAAAACACCTTCTTTGCCCACCCTGACGTTAAAGTCGCCAAGCACGACTTTTATATCATGACGGGGGCATTGCTCGTACGTGCGTTCTAATTGTTCATAAAAAGTGTCTTTCACCTCATCGTCTTTCTCCTCTGTCGGCGCATGGGCGCAGATGAATGATATGTTAAAACATTTTCGGATAGCGGCGAGACGCTCGTCCACAGGCGTGAACGCCAGCGACAAAGTCTCTCCCACCACGAATCCGACGCCGAAGCTGCGCTTATTCGTATGGTCACTCCAATAGATGTCACAATTTTTGATCTTCTTTCTTCCTTGCTTCGTCCAACGCATTTCTTGGATGGCGGTGATGTCAGATTTTGCTTTGACGAGGACATCAACCAGCCGGGCATCTGCACCAATCCCATTCAGGGAGCGGACGTTCCAGGTGCATGCCCTCAATTCATTGTCCTTCAAACGTTTGCCATGGTCGTCATCAATAGAGAGTGTATTTATCCGAGGCTTGTTGTTATATTTCATAAATGACTTACCTAAGGTTATTTCGTATTCCCGAGCTCTAATGTATGCAGATGTAAAACTATGCTATCCATACTTGCCTTCAGACTCTTCTCGTTTGGATCTGCTTCAAGCAGATTTAGACTCATTTCAATTATGGTGTACAGTAAATCTACTAGTTTTGAATTGTTGCAATTGTAAACTAATAGAGTTCACCCAGTCTTAAAGTCCTATATTCTTGATGGTGCTACCTTGGAGCGTATATCTGTAGTATGTGACCTAGGTGGTCTATTTCATCTATCATAAACAAAGCATCGGATGTACTTGGATTTATTAGAAGATGGGCTAAAGAATTTGACGATCCTTATCCTATCAAACGGGATTCAAGGGGTTGTGTAGCGCAACATATAGCTTCTCCAACCCAATTGTCAACCTCACCTTCGAGCGGCGAATCCCGTTTCACTAACAGACGAGGCTCTGGCGACCCCAAGCTCCTCATGGAACTTGGGGGTGGGGAGGGAGGGATGGCCTGAAGGTTCAATGTGGCCATATAAATCGTTCCCGAGATGGTCGGGCCAGCACCTTAATGGTGCTGTGTTACCGGAGCGTATCGGATATGTATCCGACAAAGGACCATCACATCGATAACACTCCCCAAAGCCTTCGGGGAGTAACCTTATCGCTACAACAACAACAACAACAACATCCTTATCTAACCAAGACCCTTTACACACCATTAGTACGCCCAATACTAGAGCATTGTTCCCGTATTTGGCCTCAGGGATATACAAATCATATAGATCGAATTGAATCGGTACAGAAGCCGTTTCTAATCTTTGCATTACGTGGTCTTAACTGGAAATCAAATTCTCATCTCCCACCATCTTGCCAACTTTAGAGAATAGAAGAACATTACTCATGGTAATGTTCCTTCTTAAAATGATTATCGGAGAGATAGACTCCACTGCCCTTGTGAGCAGAATCAATTTTTCTGTTCCTCCGAGAACTTCGAGACACTATGTTTTCTTTCATTTACCCATTCTCCGGCGAAATTTTGCCAAATTTAACCCTCTTCACAATTGGTGCTCGCGCTATGAACGCTAATGAACTGTACTGTATTAGTTTTGAGTATTCGGTTGCTGCTATCCGTAAGGAAATACTCTCACGTCTGGCATGATATTTTTAAAAGATTTTTAGCAAGATGTCAATTTTTATTTCAATATTAATTTTAACTAATTTTGATTTTTGATTTGATTTATGTATTAATTAAAATTTAGCTTAATTAATTTGACTGTTTATTATTTTAGTTTTTACTTTAAATTTTGTTTTTACACTTATATTTTTTTTTGTTCTTATTATTTGTGTTGTATCTTATATCCAGTAGTTGACCGCTTTATGTCTGTGTTGACTTTAATAAATAAATAAATTAAATAAATTATGTTCATTTTCGTGGGTATTTTTATTAGCTCAATCCAGTCGCTTTTTAGGTAGCGTCTTCTTGTTTCTTCGAGGTCAGAAAATTCCGTGAATATATGTTTTAATGTTAGATCCGTTTGACAGAATGGCCAAGACGGTTTTGGTTCTCCAGATGTTGTTGTTGTTGTTGTAGCAATGCTCGCCCCACCTAATAGCCGCGACCGATCACAAATTGTCATCAATATCCTCTAACGGGAGTCCAAAGAAACTTGCCGTTTCAACAGGGGTGGACCATAAGGAAAGGGGTGTTAGAGGCGTTGGTTCCACATTACAATTAAAGAGATGGTTGGTGTCATGTGGGGACACATTGCAAGCGGGGCATACATTTTGTATGTGGGGGTTGATTCTGGATAGGTAAGAGTTTAACCTGTTACAGTATCCAGAACGAAGTTGAGCAAGAGTGACACGCGTTTCCCTGGGGAGTATGCGTTCCTCTTCTGCGAGTTCTGGATATTTTTCTTCAAGTACTGGATTCACCGGGCAATTCTCGACATAAAGGTCCGACGCCTGTCTATGGAGTTCACCAAGGACCTGCTTGTGTTTTTTCGCTTCATACGGCTGGGTTCTCAGGTGCCGTATTTCCTCAAAATGCTTACGGAGATGACTCCTTAGGCCCCTAGGCGGTGCTGGTTCGTCAATCAGATGTCTGTTGGGACGCCCAGGTTTCTGGGTATTCAACAGAAACTGTTTGGTCAGCATCTCATTTCTCTCCCTGATGGGAAGTATTCTCGCTTCATTATGCAGATGGTGTTCTGGGGACATAAGAAGACAGCCCGTGGCGATTCTGAGAGCAGTATTTTGGCAGGCCTGTAGGTTTTTCCAGTGGGTGGTTTTTAGGCTTGGCGACCATATGGGTGACGCGTAGCACGTAATCGGCTGGCTAATTGCTTTGTATGTGGTCAAGAGCGTTTCTTTATCTTTTCCCCAAGTACTGCCAGCAAGGGATTTGAGGATTTTATTACGGCTCTGAATTCTCGGAACAATTGCGGTTGCGTGCGCACCAAAATGTAGATCCTGATCAAACGTCACACCCAAGATTTTGGGGTGTAGGACAGTCGGTAGCGTAGTGCCATCGACGTGGATGTTCAATATGGTCGACATTTGGGGCATCCATGTTGTAAATAAGGTCGCGGAAGATTTAGTCGGTGACAATTCAGGTTTCGCGAGG
>JARSSU010023281.1:0-43694 GCA_029619165.1 Eurosta solidaginis
TTTGTCTTTCGTCTTACCCTTTTCTCCTCTTACATTTGTTTTTTGTCCTATAAATGTGACTGGATGGACCCAGTACGTACGTACTTTGTTGTTTTATTTGCCGGAACTTCGAACGAGACGAGGCATCTGCGCAGAATAGCATCACTCTCATGCAAAAGGTCAGATTAGCTTTCGGGTGTACGTTAAAAAGAAAAGCAAGGGCCACACTAGACTAAAGGGAAATAAACCCTAAGGAGCTATCTACTCTGTCCTCACCTTCCTGTGTCATACAGGTGATCATTCTCATGGCAGAAATTTTCACATCTTTTTCGGAGTCGTGCTTTGCCAAAAGACACGCTTTGTGCCATTATTGGCCGAGGGAGCCGACTATTTAATGCTTTGATCTAATGCGTAGGGGGTTTTTAATACAGCCGTGTTGGAATCAAACTATATGCTTTTTTGCCTACGGGCATTCTACTAATGTGAAAAAACAACTAGCATTTCGTTTCTATTTATCTTCTAAATATCTTCTGTCCTTTTCCATTCCTTCCTTTTCTATCCTATATTTGTCTCTAAAACATTTTTGAGTGTGTACCTTTAGCTTCTGAGGTGTAGCTTCTTGCATTGAGCAAGCTATTTAGCTATTAGCTTATGGGTTGGGTTGCCTCTTTTGATCTTAGACTGATCTATATCATTTATCTGGTATGTGCCTGTCCGGTTGGAGGCGTGCCGCGTTGTGGTGACGCGAGGGCGTGAATGTACCCAATGATCTTCGTTGTGGCTATGTGGGAAGGCGAAACGCCTACTAGATTAGGCAGACCAGGCACGCCTAATCACTCCGTTATACAAACCAAACCACTCACACAAGCACAACCCAGGGTGGGGTTTGAAACGTGGCCGCCTCCGAAAATGGTCAACGACGGGAACGAATTAATTCTATCCCAAAAACAGGATCCCGAAAGGGTATTTGGAATTATAACCTAAGCCCCCGAACAGCCCATGTCGCAATCGCATATGTCGCAATAACACCTCCAGGAACCCAATCAACTTCAGAATCATGTTTTTTTCCGGAACTAATGTACTAATTGCTACTTTAGTTTTCGAAATAGGGGCCCCCCAGAATTCCGCGAACTATAATGGCAATTTGTCTCCCGAAGTGATACTCCCCGCAGTGCTGGTCAAAAACAGTTCCGTTCCCCGAAACGAATCTTTGGAAATTGGGGTACCCGCTCCGCCTGACCCGTAATAAACAATGGAATAAACTTTATTAATTTCCCAAAACTGATCTCGTAAATATCCCGAATGACTCTGGAGGTTATTCTAAAACAAAAAAAGCAATCTTGTAGTTAAAATATATCGTCGGAGTCAGATTCCAATTCCACAAAATAAATCTCTAAATGACATAACGGAAAAATGCTAAAAATCGCAATAGAATATGAAAAAGCAGGGAATAGCGAGCGCCCGGTGCCGGTCCAGGGCCGGGTGGAAAATGCAGGGGAATAGCCGGGGGCCTAAATAATAAGCCGTGTTGCCGGGGGCCCGGGGCCGGGACGGTATAAAATTTATTTTTGATGTTTTTTTTTACGTATATGTATTTGACAGTATAGAAAAAACACTTATTTGTAGTCCCGCTTTATACTGCAACTGAGGCACAGCAGGGAAGCACAACGAACTAATGTATGTCTCCGAAATCATGAATAGGTGTCGAGAGAACGATCAACATGGATAAACGAAAAACGGGAAACCGACGGACCACGAACTGACGCGGAAACTGCGAGATAGGAGGAACGGCACGGTGAACGGGACGGCCGCTTAGTGATGAGGTAAATTTTACAAATATTGGGAGCATAGTGCTATGATAATTAGGTTTAACAGGAATGACTACCTTGGAGTTCCGTGCTAAAGTGGAGGGGTGTCCTGTTTTCCTTTTTCCCTTTTTCCCTCCCCCCTCCCACGCCCTCCCTTCCCTTCACATATCTCTCTCCTTCTCCCTGTATGTTTCGGGTTTGTCCCACCCCTTCTCCAATTTGTTCTTTCTTTCCGTTTCTCCCTTCGTTTTCCCTCACCGTCCCCACTTCCCCATGTTTCCCAGCTCCCCCCCCGAAAACAATTTGCTATTCGACGGACGGATGCTAAGATGCTCATGCTAAAATATCCGCGACGACGAGTAAATAAATGCTATTTGCTTAATCGACGTGACCCCTTATTTAAAGTACAGGAAAGTTTAGGACGGGAGTAGAGGGAAAGAAGGAAGACGGGGGGAGGGCGGGGGTAGAGAACGGGCCACGTGGAGGAGTGATTAAGTCTCCCTTGGTTACTCTAGTACTTACCTACTTTGGTTACTATTATACTTCTCACTACTTACGTTTGTACTAATACTCTTGTCATTACTGCTCTAATCTATGTCTCCTTGGTAACTTACTTTACTACTTAACTCTACTTATCCTTCGTACTTTACCTGCCCAATTGGCGTCAGTTATCATGCTCGAAACAGGGATAAAAATGGGCTGTGACTTGACATTTAATTGATACATGATGATGATAATGATCATAATAAATGACAATAGCAATAGCAGAGTAGCAGGCAAGCAAAAAATTAGTAGCAAAGACCAACAGTTATGCCAGGAGGATATCCTTAATAATAAAAAATCACACTTGAAAGATCTACAAGAAATTGAGAAAAAGTTTTTATTTTTAAAAAACACCCCTAAATATAAATCACAAAAAATGAATATAAGTATCTTTTTAAAAATCATTCGTTTTAAAATAAATGCGAAACTACTGGATTTGTGTTTTGTGGGGTTTCTTTTTATTTAGAATCTTTCAATGGAAATGCAAAAAAAATCTTCTCTTCGACTTTCTCATTAAGCCGCCCCAAGCCCACAGCCCACCTACCCTCGATCTTAAGCGCTCTGCCGTTTCGAACACCTACCTCCAAACTCCAGTAATATCTTTTTTGAAGATCAAGCAACCTCACATCGGATGTTGTACATACAGCCCCATGCTGGCAGTTTTTCGGTTCGGTTCGCGTTCGGGGAATCGGTGCTTAGGGGTTAAAATTACTACAAATATCATCCGAGAAAGCAAAAGCTCTAGCTCTCCACAAGGAAATGTTTCCTTCTTTTGTTGTTGTAGCCGACAGATAGCAGCAGAGCAGTGCTTCGTTCGCCTCAGTTCGCGGCCATCATGATCCAAATATGCAAACGGACCACATTCTCTGCAGTTCTCTAAGAGTTGGTCTTCAGTAGACCAACCCTATAAAAAATATAAAACAAAAAAACGGGAATTCCAGTTCAGGGGGGTACTTGTAGTTTCGAGTTCGACAAGGAAAAGAAGGGGTGATCATTATTGAGAAGATGTTAGAGGAGTTTGAGTTTCCACATTCAATTTAAGAGATTGGTTTGGTGTCACCATGTGTGGGACCAGCATACACAATTTGCAAACAGGAACATATATTTGGGTATGGGTAATGTCGCGGGGTGTCAGGTCGGGGGGGGCGGGGTTGATTCCTTCTAGAATTCTAGGTGTTGATCGCTAGGACGTGTTGATTTTAAAGTAGTGTAATACGATATAACATTTACAACAGTACCAGATCGAAGTTGAGACCGAGAGTGACGGAACGGACTCTCTTTGTTGCGGGTGAGGGGTAAGGCATGGCGATCGGCCTGGAGTTGCGTACGCGGAGTCGCGGTGCGCGTTTCGGTTGTATTTTTTTCCCTAAGGGAGAGTGCGTGTTAGAACAAAAAAGGATTTCCTTTTCTGCGAGTCTGGGTATTTTTTCTTTAAGAACTGGATTAGCCACAGCAATCAGATGTCTGTTGTGATGCCCAGGTCCTGGTATTCAAGAGAAACTGTTTGTGTCTCATTTCATTCCTCTCCTATGGGGAGTACCTTGCGCCTACTCTGTAGGTGGTCTTCTTGGGGACTTAAGGAGACAGACCGGAGTGTTGCTGATGAGCAGTGTTTTTGGCAGGAGCTGTATTTTCTTACAGGTGCGTAACCTTTAGGCTTGGCGACTCAAATAAAATCGGGGACGCGAAATTTCCTAATTGACAACTGTTTTGAGAACCATTCGGAGATTATCTTCACTGACACAATGCAATTCATTTTATATTTGGACGATCTATAACTTTTATTCTCTATTGATCAACCAACGGACCAGTGAGTTGCGGAATGCTGAATAATTTCACACCTGCTTGGTCAATTAACTTTAACAGTTGACCTTGTCAAGATGATATAAATGATTAAATACGTGTGACTATAAACATACATACATATGTACATAAATATTCAAATATATGCACATAAAATATATTAATGTTAACTAAAATATCCCTTTTCTTACAAAATATCTGCCGTAAAAAACAAATTTTACTACTAATTGATAATCAAATGTCAATGTGCATTGTATTGGACGTCACAATGTCAAATCAAATTTTTAATGAAGCTCCACAGTTTTGATTGTTCAATTAAACTGTTGTACTTATAACTTTAGATGTTTATCTGTCATAATATTCAATTTGCAGGGGATTATGGTTTTTATGAGTAGAAAATAGTTTCCTTTTGTAAACTCCATTAGCAGCCACTGTTGTCGTAATGACATTAAAAATTATATCAAAATATTTCAGCGATAGCTAACCAAAAACTCCAGTGTGCAGAAAAAAAAATTAAGGCGCGATAACCGCCGAAGAGATCTAAGACCGAGCTTCTCTTCCAATTTGCGTCGTGCTCCTTTTTAATCTTTCCTACAAATTGGCGGGACGGGACCTACTTGTTCTATGCCGACTCCAAACGGCATCTGCGAGGCAGATGAGTTTTCACTGAGAGCTTTTCATGGCAGAAATACACTCGGAGTACTTGCCATACACTGCCGAGGGGCGACGCCGCTTAGAAAAATTGTCTTCTAATTGAAAAACCTTATTTCTAAAATTTTGATGTTGCTTTGCCCGGAGTGTGAACCCAGGGCATTCGGTGTGGTAGGCGGAGCGCGCAACCATCACACAACGGTGGCCAGAAAATATTATTCCACAAAAATCTATCAAAGTATATTTGCTTCAGAAAAACTGTCTCAAAGTATGATATAAGACAAAATTCCTCTTTTATAAAAATCGGTTGTATGGAGGATATATGCTATAGTGGTCCGATCCGGCCGGTTCTGAGGGACTACATAGTTTGCATACAAACAGACAGATCGACAGACTGACATTTCAGTATACTTATTGGTGGGTCTACCTATTCTCCTTTAAGGACTTACAATTTTGAGATTCGTGACAAACTTTATATACCATTTCATTTTCATGAAAGGTATAAAACGAGCTCATTCCACTTTTCATAAAGTCACAAAAACTGCTTACTAAATAACGTAAACATACAATTGGCATTAGACTGGGTCGATTTAGTAACCGATATCGCGCCATCGATTTTTCGATAGGATTTGGGCTGAGGGAAAAAAGTTCCACTACTTATACCCAAAAAAATAATTTTCGAGCCTGCGACATTTTAATTTTTGACTTTTCTTCGACTTTGATTTTTAAGATTTTTTTCATGACCTACTAAAAAAATTTTCATTTTATTGTAAAATTTTCATGTATACCCTGTCCGACCCAAAAATGTCCGCTAAAAACTTTGGCGATAACAGTTTTTTAAAAAAAATTAATAAATTTATTTTTTTGGGTATGCGTAGTGGAACTTTTTTTTCTGAGCCCAAATCCTATCGAAAAATCGATGGCGCAATATCGGTTAACTTTCGTCCATACAAATCGACCCAGCCCAATATGCATACAGTATTATTTCCTTAATAATTATTCAAATTGGTTTTTTTTAGTTTTTTATGTGACAGAAGCAAGTTTATTATTTATTTATGCTTAAATAATTTCAATAACGAAATGTCAATAATATTATTACTTATTAAATATCAAGTTGGAATATGTCAAATACTTGTAGGACAATAACTTCGGTACACGAGTTTGAATGCACTAACTTTACGGTAAAATCAGTTTCAAAATCAGTAAAGTGCGCTTACTGCGATTTTGGAATTTTGATGCGAATGTATTTCTTCGACACCAATTAACTCATTAACTTAAAAATTTAACTTTCAAAATTCAAATTTAAATATAAAACAAGGTTTAAAATTTGTTTTGTATTTCGAATTTCAATTTTTCAAGGCAAAAAATTATTATAAATAATCATTGCTGCTTTTATTCTCTGAAAACCACAATAAATAAATAAATAAATAAATAAATGAATAAAAAATGTACAGAGGGCATTTTTATAAATATATCTGACACACACAACAGCGACTACCTTGAGAAAGCATCGTGTAATTTGTCAAAGTGTCGAGAGACGGATCTCAGCAAAAAAAATCTTTGGGTATACATAGAAATGTTCTATTTTTTCAGCAAAATAACATTATAATAAAATTTTACTGTTAGAATGATTTCAGAGCATAAAAGCAGTGTAAATAAAACTATTATATGAAAAAAAAGAATAAAAAAGCAGTAATAGTTGTGTACCAAATAAAATTATTTATTTAGTTAAAACAAACGTAAAACTCGCACTTCACATTTCTCCGATTTCACTTTACTGCCTTTTTGCTATGGACGGCAGTATAGATGTGGCAAATTTCTGTGTTTCAACTTTGATTACAATATTCTTGGGTCTCACCTGGATTTAATTTTACATCGGATGCAAATACATCATGGGGTGTTGGGTTGCTTCTTTTCTCATATGAGACTGTTGCCAATAGTATGCTAAAATGTTTCCCTCAACTAGCGATGTGTATGGTATATCTGGGCTTTCATTAAAAAATTGTGCGACTTTGATCTAACCCCGGTTTTTAAAAGATGCAACAAAAATAATTTCCAAACAATCTACTTTTTACATGCTCCAGGAATGTACTGTAAGGGTTAAAATATATTTTTCGGTGAAGAGTTTAATCATCCTTGATTTTATTCTACGCGTTCCACGGTCTTGAATCTTGCACTTTTTTTTTATACTCAGTTGAGCAGAGCTCACAGAGTATATTAAACTTTGATTGGATAATGGTTGGTTGTACAGGTATAAAGGAATCGAGATAGATATAGACTTCCATATATCAAAAATCATCAGGATCGAAAAAAAATTTGATTGAGCCGTGTCCGTCCGTCCGTCTGTCCGTTAACACGATAACTTGAGTAAATTTTGAGGTATCTTGATGAAATTTGGCATGTAGGTTCCTGAGCACTCATCTCAGATCGCTATATAAAATGAACAATATCGGACTATAACCACGCCCACTTTTTCGATATCGAAAATTTCGAAAAACCGAAAAAGTGCGATAATTCATTACCAAAGACGAATAAACCGATGATACTTGGTAGGTGAGTTGAACTTATGACGCAGAATAGAAAATTAGTAAAATTTTGGACAATGGGCGTGGCACCGCCCACTTTTAAAAGAAGGTAATTTAAAAGTTTTACAAGCTGTAACTTGGCAGTCGTTGACTATATCATGATGAAATTTGGCAGGAACGTTACTCCTATTACTATATGTATGCTTAATAAAAATTAGCAAAATCGGAGAACGACCACGCCCACTTTGAAAAAAAATTTTTTTTAAGTCAAATTTTAACAAAAAATTTATTATCTTTACAGTATATAAGTATTACGTCAACATTCAACTCCAATAATGATATGGTGAAACAAAATGCAAAAATAAAATAAAATTTCAAAATGGGCATGGCTCCGCCCTTTTGATTTAATTTGTCTAGGATACTTTTAATGCCATAAGTCGAACAAAAATTTACCATCCCTGTGAAATTTGATAGGGGCTTAGATTCTGGGATGGTAACTTATTTCTGTGAAAAAGGGCGAAATCGGTTGAAGCCACATCAGCACTAAAATCCAGCGAAGAATCAATCTTGCCAATAAATGCTACTTTGGACTAGGTAGGCAATTGAAAAGTAAAGTCCTCTCTCGGCGACGAAAATCATACTCTACAAGTCACTTATCGTACCCGTCCTGCTATATGGGGCAGAAGCATGGACCATGACAACAGCAGATGAAGCGGCTTTGGGAGTGTTCGAGAGAAAAGTTCTTCGAAAGATTTATGGACCTCTACGCGTTGGCGATGGCGAGTACCGAAGAAGATTTAATGATGAGCTGTACGAGCTATACGCAGACATCAACATAGTCCAGCGAATTAAAACGCAGCGGCTGCGCTGCTAGGCCATGTTATGCGAATGAAAGATGATGCTCCGGCCAAGAAAGTGTTTCTATCGGAACCGGCCTATGGAAGCAGAGGTAGAGGGCGGCCCCCACTCCGTTGGAAGGACCAGGTGGAAAACGATTTAAACTCCCTTGGTGTGACCAATTGGCGCCGGTTGGCGGAGCAAAGGAGCGACTGGCGCGCCTTGTTGGACGGCCATAACCGTTTTAGACGGTTAAGCGCCAATTAAGTAAGTAAGTAAGGTTGAAACCACGCCCAGTTTTTATACACAGTCGATCGTCTGTCCTTCCGCTCGGCCGTTAACACGATAACTTGAGCAAAAATCGATATATCTTTACTAAACTCAGTTCACGTACTTATCTGAACTCACTTTGTATTGGTATAAAAAATGCCGAAATCGGACTATGATCGCGCCCACTTTTTCGATATCGAAATTAATAAAACGAAAAAATGCCATAATTCTATACCAAATACGAAAAAAGGGATGAAACATAGTATTTGGATTAGTTTATTGACGCAAAATATAACTTTAGAAAAAAACTTTGTAAAATGGGTGTGACACCTACCATATTAAGTAGAATGAAATGAAAAACTTCTGCAGGGCGAAATAAAAACCCTTGAAATCTTGGCAGGAATACTGTTCGTGTATTATATATATAAATAATTTAGCGGTATCCAACAGATGATGTTCTGGATCACCCTGGTCCACATTTTGGTCGATATCTGGAAAAAGCCTTCACATGTAAAACTACCACCACTCCCTTTTAAAACCCTCATTAATACCTTTAATTTGATACCCATATCGTACAAACACATTCTAGAGTCACGCCTGGTTCACCTTTATGGCGATATGTCGAAAAGCGTCCACCTATAGAAACTAAGCCCAACTCCCTTTTAAAATACTCATTACACCTTTCGTTTGATACCCATATTGTACAAACGCATTCTAGAGTCACCCCTGGTCCACCTTTATGGAGATATCTCGAAAAGGCGACCACCTATACAACTACCACCACTCCCTTTTAAAACCTTCATTAATACCTTTAATTTGATACCCATATCGTACAAACACATTCTTGAGTCACCCCTGGTCCACCTTTATGGCGCTATCTCGAAAAGGCGTCCAGCTGTAGAACTAAACCCCACGCCCTTTTGAAATACTCATTAACACCTTTCGTTTGATACCCATAGTGTACAAACGCATTCTGTAGTCACCCCTGGTCCACCTTTATGGCGATATCTCGAAAAGGCGTCCACCTATAGAACTAAGACCCACTCCCTTTTAAAATGTTCATTAACCCTTTCATTTGATACCCATATCGTACAAACAAATTCTAGGGTCACCCCTGGTCCACCTTTATGGCGCTATCTCGAAAAGGCGTCCAGCTGTAGAACTAAACCCCACGCCCTTTTGAAATACTCATTAACACCTTTCGTTTGATACCCATATTGTACAAACGCATTCTATAGTCACCCCTGGTCCACCTTTATGGCGATATCTCGAAGCGGCGTCCACCTATGGAAAAAGGGATCACTCCCTTTTAAAATACTCATTAACACCTTTCATTTGATACCCATATCGTACAAACACATTCTAGAGTCACCCCTGGTCCACCTTTATGGCGCTATCTCGAAAAGGCGTCCACCTATAGAACTAAGGCCCACTCCCTTTTAAAATGTTCATTAACCCCTTTCATTTGATACCCATATCGTACAAACAAATTCTAGGGTCACCCCTGGTCCACCTTTATGGCGCTATCTCGAAAAGGCGTCCAGCTGTAGAACTAAACCCCACGCCCTTTTGAAATACTCATTAACACCTTTCGTTTGATACCCATATTGTACAAACGCATTCTATAGTCACCCCTGGTCCACCTTTATGGCGATATCTCGAAGCGGCGTCCACCTATGGAAAAAGGGATCACTCCCTTCTAAAATACTCATTAACACCTTTCATTTGATACCCATATCGTACAAACAAATTCTAGAGTCAACCCTGGTCCACCTTTATGGCGATATCCCTAAATGGCGTCCACCTATAGAACTATGGCCCACTCCCTCTTAAAATACTCTTTAATACCTTCCATTTGATACATATGTCATACAAACACATTCCAGGGTTACCCTCGGTTCATTTTCCTACATGGTTATTTTCCCTTATGTTGCCACCATAGCTCTCAACTGAGTATGTAATGTTCGGTTACACCCGAGAGTAACCTCCTTACTTGTTTTTATTGAGTAATGCTTATCAAGTTTTTCCAGCAGATTCCAGGTAGATTGTATCTATACGGACTTTTCTAAAGCCCTTGATAAAGTGTCTGAAATTTTTATTGCGACGCCTGAATGTCTTGGCTTTCGTTCTTAATTTTTAGATGGGCTTAAGTCGTACTTGTGGCATAGACCGTGCTTGCTAAAGTCAATTATTTTAGGGATCTTGGGGTTATTTTTGATTCCAAGCTTCTCTTTAACAGCAACATTGGTTTTATTATCTCTAAGTCATATGCCATGCTAGGCTTCCTTAGGAGAAATAGTGCTGAGTGCTCAACTCCATATACATACCATGTCGTGCATCCCCATCTGAAGTATGCAGCCTTTATTTGGCGCCTGATTCATCTATTCTGAAAAAATATTTCTTAAATATGCCTTACATTGCCTTCGCTTCTAGGACCCAGTTCCTTCTTATAGTTCTCGGATATTTCTACTTAATCTTAAATTTTTAGATATAAGAAGAGATCTTTTTGACTTTTGTTTTTGGGATTAGAAACTGTCCTAACATCTTGGAACTGATTTATTTTAATGTTCCGCATAGAGTATTTGGTTTTCAAATATCTGCTATTGCTGCTATTTACAGACAAATTATACCCGGAACGCCCCTCTGGGACGAACTGAACTCAATATAAGTTCTAATACCGACCTTGATTTTACTGTCTCAAAATGAAATTTTGTTTATAACAGGGACGTAAAATAATTATTACATTTTTTTCGGAGTCGAAAAAATCCTGGTCAAGAAATGAAAATGTTTGAGTTCCCAGGTATCCCTAGAGCAATATCATGTCATTCCATAAAAGTCCACATATAAAAGAAAAATCTGTATTTTTATTTTTTGAGTCCGATAGAACTAGTTAAACTCGAACTTTTAAAAATAAAAGTCCGGAAATAAAATTTAAATCCGGACTTTTATTTTTTAAGGCAAAAATAAAATTCCGGATTGATAACAAAGAAACGGCTCATCCGAAATAAAAAAATGTTTTCAATAAAAATTATTTCCGAACTTTTATTTTTAGAAGTCCGAGTTTAACTACTTCTATCGGGCTCAGGTAATAAAAATCCGAAAATAATTTTTATCTTGCTCCAAATATATTAAAAGCAGGGGCTGAAACTGTTATTCCTTTTATAATATAATTCCTTGCAAAACTATTAATTTTGGACTTTAAATATATTTGGATCAAGATAAAAATTATTTTCGGATTTTTATTTTTTGAGTCCTATAGATCTAGTTAAAATAGGACTTTTAAAAATAAAAGTCCGGAAATAAAAGTTAAATCAGGACTTTTATTTTTTAAAGCCAAAATAAAAGTCCGGCTTGATAACCAACGGCTTATCCGAAATAAAAAAATTTTTGAATAAAAATTATTTCCGAACTTTTATTTTTAACTTATAATTTTAAAGTAGTAAAATTTTATTTTGGTATTCTAAATATGGCTTATGGTGTTGCAGAAATCTTATTATTCTTGTAAAAAATATATTTTTATTATGGCTTTTGTTGGTTTGTTTAAATATTGGCATTGAAATCGAATTTATGGACATCTGAGACGATACTAGCCAAGTCGATGACAAAAGAACATGTGAATAGAGTAGATTCAACAAGGTGCAGTTCTGTCATGTCCTTATCGTCTTTCCCCCGCTGTTTTACTAGTCACTAGCAATAAATTTAAGAATAAAGTAGTTGCAATATTGTTTATTTATGCTTATTTCTTGATTCTTCTTTTTTATCATTTACAGATGCACCTGTAATATTAACTTTGCCGCATATGTTGGGCGCTTCCAATGAATATACTAAAATGATAAAGGGTCTTCGACCCGATGCAAAGAAACATCAGACATTTGTGGATGTGCAGCATGTAAGTAAATGGTTTAAGTAGAATAAAGTTAATTAATGCTAAACTGTCCGAAAAGATTCTGCATACCATTCCGTCCTCCGTTATGTTGTTAGTGGGGTCTTCCGCAAGGGAAGACGCTGCAGTGACTTGGTAGAGTAGACTTTCGGCTGATTCTGAGTTTTTAACAGAGTTATCTCTCCCAATCTTCCCAACCCGCTTGGAGCCAAGCGTAAGCAATTTCACCAGACCTGAATTCACTTCCGCACTCCACTACTCCCAAGAGTCTATTTGTGTCAAGAAGTTAACAGGCTTGCATTCAAACCCAGAGTTGGCTTTGTACGAAGGCCCTCGCGCTAATTTCAATCCGATTGACATAAGAATCGGTGTCTAGTGATTTCCATCAGGCCAACACTAAATGGAAGAGAATTGGCTTGACTACTATATTATACAGCCAGTGCACCCCTTTGGACTTTCGTCCACCTTTAATTTTGCGCTTCATTGCAATTTTACTCGCTTTATAGGCACTTTCTACCTATATTATCATTTAATCACCCGTACAGGACAAGTGATACATATGAACGTTACTACGAAACTTAGCTTCTCCCTGTTTATTATCGATTTCACTAGATCCTTCGAGAGCAAAGCGTTCGTTCCTTTGTCTGATGTGCGATCGCAGGTAGAAAAGTATAATATACATATTGTGACGAATATTAGCAACACTCTCATCTCTAAGCCGATGCTAAGCAGTGCCTTGTATGCACATCAATAGATCAATCATTATGCCTACACATATGTACGTACACGCAGCGGAGAAGAGACGCACAAACACATGCAGATATCTTATCTGAGATGCTCCCAAAAGTATGCAATTGTACTTGTGGAAGTGTCGCTCACAAATACACGCGCATATGAGAAGCTATACACCTGCATCTGTTGTTATAATTATATGGCAGTAACTAAGTAAATTCTGGAAGCGCCTAGAAGATGCAACGAGGAAATCACAGAGTATAAAAGCACCAACAGTAGAGGCGCGAGAATCAGTTGGATTTAAGACGCTATCTGGCGAGCAATAGTAGAGTTATTTATTGTGAAGTACTTTAATAAAGGCCATTTTGCATTATTGAATATTGGAGTTATTTATTCAACAGTTTAGTGATTCGAAGATTGCAAATAAAGGAAATTGCTGTAAATTCGTTACAGTTGGTGTCAGAAGAGGAATTGTTGAATAAATTCCGAAGACTTCGAATACAACTTGGACATGGCAAAGTTGAGTGAATTGACGATCCAGCAACTGAAGGAGGAGTTGGAAGTCCGTGGATTGGCTACTTTTGGCGATAAATCCCAGCTACAAAGACGACTAAGTGTAGCTATGGTATTTGAAGGAATCAATGCTGAGGAGTATGTCTTTCATTATGATAGCGACAAAACAACAACAAAAATGGAAGAAAAAACGAAACGAGTGACGAGCACAATATCTGCACAAACATCGACAATGGCATCTCAGCTGGAGTCACAGGAGGCACGCATTTCAAAAATGACGTCACAAATGTCATCTCAATTGGAAGAACAGAAGACATATATGTCATCTCAACTGGAAGCGCAAGAGGCACGTATATCTGGAATGTTAACAAAAATTTCGGAACAGGTATCATCGCAGCTCTTTGCGAAACTGGAAGAGCAGGATGCAAAAATTTTACAACTCGAGGACAAAATTGATGCCGAGATAGAAGCGTTGAAAGGTCTTATGCAACAGTTACAACTAAATCGCCCAGCTGTTCCAGCGAGCAATCCGAAGGTAAAAACTCCATCTTTTGACGGCTGTGTTCCTTTCGAGGTATTCAAGCTTCAATTTGAGAATACGTCACAGTGAACAACTGGAATGCTGAAGATAAAGTTGCTGCACTGTTCATGGCATTGAAAGGGCCTGCAGCTGAAATCTTACAGACAATTCCAGAGTACGAACGGAACAACTATGAAATATTGACGAGCGCTCTAGAGAGACGTTACGGAAGCGAGCATAGGAAACAGATATATCAAATTGAGTTGCAAAATCGTTACCAAAAGGCGAATGAGACTTTGCAGGAGTTTGCGTCGGATGTTGTAAGATTGGCTCATCTCGCAAATGCAGACGCACCCGTGGAATACACCGAGAGGATTAAAATTCAGAGCTTTATAAATAAAATACGGGATGCCGAAACGAAACGAGCTACATATCCGAACCCAAAGCCAACATTTGCTGAAACGGTATCACATGAACTGACGCAGGAAACAGCGTCACTTTTGAGTAAGCCCGCATCCAAAGCTCATCGCGTGGAAGTGGAAAGGCCAGATTGGGTAGACACAATTTTGGAAGCACTAAAGGGATTACAACAAAAAAATTCCGGAGTTATGAAGCGTTTCAAGTGTTTCATTGCAGCACCGGTCATGGTAGTTCCAACTTGGCTGGTCGTAAACGCAAAGCTGGAGGAGATAAGCAAGAGCGGGTCAAATGTAAAGATCGGGAACTTGCCCCAGCTATTGAATGTCGGGTGATACCTATCTCGCAAACTGGAAGGAAATCGAGCAGTCTTACCGTCAAATGAAATGTGGATGGCAAGGAGCGTGTACTGACTGTAGATACGGGCGCATATCATTCTTTAATCCCATCCGATTTGGTCAACAGGAGATTAAAGCCATTACCAGGAGCAAGATTGCGTACGATTGCTGACGAGTATAACCAAGTCCAGGGAGAAGTGATCTGTGAAGTCTTAATTGGGAATATCATGGTTCTACACAAATTCGTTGTGACGGAGATCGTTGATGAAGTCATATTGGGAGTGGACTTCTTAGTTGACCATGACATCAGGATCGATATGCCAAGAAAGATTATGCGCTATGAGAACCAGGATGTGCCACTTAACTTCAGTATGGAAGAAGGGTTCAGCAGTAATCGAGTGATGGTGAGAGATTCGACAAAAACCGCAAAAGTCAAAGGCAGCAGATCAGGCAAGGGTTGATGGAACGAATTGGCCAAACAAATCAAAACCAAAGGTACCTGCGAGAAAAACACTGGCATTGACAAAACCTAATGGATGCACTAAAAGACGACTGAAAGAATTTTCCAGAAAGAATGCAAGGGTGGTTTCAAGCCAGCGCGCACTTCTGTTGAGAAACGTCTGAACGATACTGATTATGTGAAGCCAATCCGTCAAGAGCAAGCTCTACAAAGTGGTTCATTGGCCAAACAACAGAGTGCGAAGGAACGATCAAGGATAATGAGTAGTAAGATGAAACGCAGGTACGATGAGAACAATAATTCGGAAGGTTTCTTGGTGGGAGATTTGGTATTGTTATACAACCCTCACCGGCGGAAAGGTGTTCCATCCAAATTTCGGTGCTGTTGGGAAGGCCCGTACAAAGTTGTGAAGAAGATCAGTGATACCATCTACCGCATACAAACCATTGGGAAACCACGAAGTAGAAGGGTGGTACATTTGGAGATGCTAGCGGCGTTTAGATCGAGAGATTTGTCTGATCGGGACGATCAGACTTAGGTGGAGGGCAGTGTGACGAATATTAGCAACACTAAGGGATACTCTCATCTCTAAGCCGATGCTAAGCAGTGCCTTGTATGCACATCAATAGATCAATCATTATGCCTGCACATATGTACGTACACGCAGCGGAGAAGAGACGCACAAACACATGCAGATATCTTACCTGAGATGCTCCCAAAAGTATGCAATTGTAATTGTGGAAGTGTCGCTCACAAATACACGCGCATATGAGAAGCTATATACCTGCATCTGTAGTTATAATTATATGGCAGTAACTAAGTAAATTTTGGAAGCGCCTAGAGGATGCAACGAGGAAATCACAGAGTATAAAGGCACCAACAGTAGAGGCGCGAGAATCAGTTGGATTTAAGACGCTATCTGGCGAGCAATAGTAGAGTTATTTATTGTGAAGTACTTTAATAAAGGTCATTTTGCATTATTGAATATTGGAGTTATTTATTCAATAGTTTAGTGATTCGAACGTTAGCAGAAGATTGCAAATAAGGGAAATTGCTGTAAATTCGTTACAATATTGTTGGTGTTATAGGTGATGGGAAGCTCTTCGTGCATGAATGCTTGACGAAAAAGAACAGGGATCTTATGTATCACGCATCACAGCTGAAAAAACAAAAACGCTTGGTGAGCGCATTTTCAATGCATAGGCATGTTTATGTGAGAAAGCATCCAAATGCTGAAGCTGTGAGAGTGTATGATACAACAACCATTGATTGTATTGCAGCAGCTACATGAGCAAAGATCTAGTGTTATTATTTAAACTATATTTATGTATATTTTCAAGAGGAAAAATGTATTTACGGTGCTTTCTTTTACTATTCTTCTCACCTCTTTCCTTAGTCTACAGCTTCCCTTAAAAACTGCTAACTTACAAGCATCTCTTATTTGCTCTCGGTCTGGACAATGACAGTAGCGTACACACTAACAAGGAAAGTCTTAGGGTGGCACTTAAATTAGTATGCGATTATCATCGAGGTTTAAATATATGTCATTTTAATGCTCGCAGTTTGACGGTGGCCAAACTCGACTATTTGAGTCATATATTTAATAAAACGGAAATTGATGTGGTTTGTGTAACTGAGACCTGGTTTAAAGCAGATATCCCGAATTCAGAGTATGCTCTTTGCGACTTTTCCCTCTTGAGAAATGACAGGTCTACTGGGTGCAGAGGTGGCGGTATAGCTATTTATTTTAAGCCCAAGCTAAAGTGTAAAGTTTTACATGTGTCCACTTGTACTGATGTTGTTGAATGTATGTTCGTTGAATTCAGCGATAATACTTATAAGTGCACAGTTGCTTGTATTTACAACCCGCATAAGTCTAATGATTAACATCAATATTTGCAAAAATTAATTAACTATGTGTTGATTATGTTCATTTCATTGTATGCGGAGATTTTAACATTGATATTTTAAATGAGGATAATAAATCCAAAAGTCTACAAAATAGCGTAAATAGTGTAGGCATTTCGATCGTGAATAAATATGCTACCCGTTTTGCATATCAAAACAAACCATCCATGTTAGATATTTTTGGTGTCAGTGATGTTGATAAAGTAAACCACATTGGTCAATTTCCTTTGGCAGGTGTTTCAGATCATGAATTGATATTTTTGTGTTACGATGTTATGTTTAATAAGGCGCGTCAAATGACCAACTTGACTTTTCGTGATTTTAAGAATATAAATATGCCTGCCTTAGTAAGTGTAGCTAGTACAATGGATTGGACTTTCTGCTGGTTCCTCCCAAGTGTTGATGAAAAAATAAGTTATTTCACAACAATGGTTACAAGCTTATTCGAAAAATATGTACCTACTCGGTATATAAGAATCACCGATAGCAGAAAGCCGTGGTTCACTAAACCCATTTTAAACCTCATTAAGGATCGAGAAAAAGCGTACAAATACTGGAAGCGTAATCCTATTTGGGAACGGTGGAGCGCATACAGTAGTTTGCGAAACAAGACAACGATGAAAATTCGCCAAGCTAAATCGTTATATTTTAAGAACAAATTTACTGATGGTATTTCCACTGAAAACTTATGGAAAAGCCTTAAGTCACTAGGAGTTGGCGTAAAAGACAGAGTAACGTGTACGATTGACGCAGACGATATGAACTGTTACTTTATCGGGATGAATATGGCGCATGGACACGAGTCATTGTATGAAATAAATGAAGATCTCGTATGCGATCGTTCTGTAGAGTTTACTTTTAATTCAGTAACCGAAGAGGATGTAGTTAGGTGCCTTTACGCCATCAAATCAAACACTGTTGGTGTGGACGGTATTAATCTACGCATTTTAAAGCTAATTCTGCCTTGTGCGCTTTCCTCGCATATTTTTTATTTTATTTTAGCGTCATCTACCTTTCCTTCACAGTGGAAAGTATCAAATGTCACTCCGACCGCAAAAAGAAATGCGTATGACTCCCCAGGAAATTACAGACCTATCAGTATCTTGTCATAACTGTCGAAAGTCTTTGAAAAGTTAATCTCATGCCAAGTAGTGTTGCACCTAAAGAAGTATAAGTATATCTGAGTACCAATCTGGCTTTAGGTCTGGGCACAGCTGCTCTACTGCACTACTTAATGTAACAGATGATATCCGTCCTGCTTTTGAAAATAAAATGGTAACGATCTTAGCCCTCTTAGATTTTTCGAAAGCGTTCGACACTGTCAACCATAAGATTTTATTACTTAAATTACAACATTATTTTGGATTCGACACAACGTCTATAAAATTAATTAGGAGTTATCTTTCAGATAGGTTACAGCAGACTGTGTGTGGCAATAACATCTCGCAACGGAGCGTAGTATCTTCTGGTGTGCCTCAAGGTTCTATCCTAGGCCCCATTTTATTTACTATTTTTATAAATGACATTGTCAGCTGTTGCCAAAATACATCTATACACTTGTATGCGGATGACACTCAGATATACCTTTCGCGTCCTATTGGTTTATGCGAAGATTTAGTAGGTAGAATGAATGATGACCTAAAAGCTATATCAAATTGGGCCAAGGTGAATGGACTTAACCTAAATCCGGCAAAAACAAAAGTCCTGCCAATATCCTTCAACTCCTATGACTTAAATGAATTGCCATCTATAGTACTGGATGAAACCAAAATACCTTTTCTTTCGGCTGTGACTAATCTTGGGTTTATGGTGAACTCCCGGCTTACTTGCATAAACCACATTAATTTTGCTGTCTCGAAAATATATTATGTTCTTAGGAGGTTGTGGCTTGGCTGTTCTTATCTTCCAGTTAACACAAAAATTAAACTAGTAAAGGCTCTCGTTGTCCCACAAATCACCTATTTCGAACTAGTATATGGAGATCTCGACTCAGAATCCAATAGGAAATTAAACCTAGCTCTGAATAATGCTGCGAGGTTTATATACGGTAAGAGAAAGTTTGATCACATCTCCATCTACACAAAAAATATTCTTGGAAGGAGCTTGGAACATTACCTTCAGACTAGGAACGTAATTTTTTTATTTAAAATTATTAGGTACCAGAAACCCGGCTATCTTTATGAAAAACTCAGCTTTGTAACATCTCCCCGTACTAATAATATTGTAGTACCACGATTTGTATCTCTACCGGGGTCTAGATTGTTCTTTGTTAGTGCTGTGCGACTATGGAACTCATTGCCAATGTCAATTAAATGTATTAAATCAGATAGACGCTTTAAGGCGGCAGTTGCAAATCATTTTTCATAGGGATGTCTCTTACATCCCGCTCTGCCTCGTTCGTGAGGTTTCTTCTAATTTAAGTTATTTTATATTCTAATATCAGTAAAATCTGTAATTTATATGTAAAACGTACAAAAAAGACTCAGCGTCTTAATGTGCTAAGGGAGTAAACAAACAAATAAATATGAAATATGAAATATTATGTTCATGGATATTTCCATGAAGGCCACGCCGTCCATGCCCCGTTTATTCTTCTCACGGCGTGGTCGTGTGGTATTCCTTGGACAAAATATTGCTCGGTGTTCAGGGTTCACAAGTGTCCTCTACTTATGAGCTTAATTTTGTTGTGTATCGCTCATTAAATCTCTTTTCTAACTACTTACACCAACATGAGCTAAAGATGTCGAAGTTAAAGCCGCTTACCCATGGTGGTTTTTTCAGTTTGACGAATTTTTTCTAATTAATTCTTCTCAGATAGCGTAGAGTGTGACAATATTTGTAAATGTAAATATATCTTACTTTAGCAAAAACTAAAAAATCTATTTTTAAGGAGCTATTTAAAACAAAATTTTTGTGTTCCCTAGCTCACTGGTACTCCACTACAGGGTGGCAAACGCGTTCAGTTCAATATGTTTTTGAAGAGTATTAACCAAATTCAAATAACTGAAAACCTACCAACGGTGCTAATGCCAGCAGTTTGGGTTGAAGAGGTCGGTATTATTTCGATATTTTTTTCTTATAATATATGTGTGCATAGTTGTAAATATTTTTAAACCGATTTTTTTACGTTTTTAGGGAATTCAACTAAATAGCGAAATGGTTGCATTTTTCAAAAAGAAACTCATCAATTCGCTCAGAACTCTGGACATCATTCATTGGGCATCTTTATGTGGCGGCATCGGTGTGGCTTCTATATGTTTAATATATTACATATTACAACGTCGAAAGCCGGAAGCGGAAGTAGCGCCATTAAAATAATAAGCTTTATTTTATTTACCGATTATTACCTTCGATATTTGCTAACGATATTGTTTGTTATTAAATAGTATTTAATTTAGATTTACTCAATTGCTTAATTTATATATGGCTTGTTTGCTAAAAGATCATCATAACTTGAAAACATTTAATTTGTAGCTAAGATTGTTGTAGATATCGATTTACAGTTTAAAAGATGTTTCCCGATTGTTTTTTCTTCTTATAATTATGACGAGTTTATAGTAAGCGTGCTACATATATATACATATATGTACAAGGATAAATGCTACTCTGTAAATATTTCAAACACTATTTTAAATGTGATTGTCACATATGTATGTATGTATTGTGATTTAGTATGTTATAAATTTTAAACTAAATAAAAAAGGATAAAACGAGTTCTATGCTTTAAAATTGTGATGATTTAGAAAAAAAATAAATATATTTTCACTGAGTTTTCAAAATATTAGTCTGTTTAGTTGCCTATAAAATGAAATAGTAGCTGCAAATTTATCAACACTGCATAGAGAATAACTTCAAATCTGTCTCAATAACAGAGGAATAAGTTACTTTGAAATATTCGTGATTATTTCTGAAATTATAATGAAATCGAGTTATTTTACCAAGTTAAAACGATTAAAATCATGTTATAATTACCATTATTTGCTTCAAATTACGAATCGAATGTGACAATTTCAGAGACTTCGCTTGCTCCGGTTCATGTACCAAGTCCATTGTTTACTATATTACTATATAGTTTGGCACATAGCGGAATGATACAAGGTGGCAGCATGGTGACATACATGTACTTTGTTTTTGTAAATTCGATGGACAAATGTCAAAATCGTACGGCACCGGAAGTTGATGTATCAAATCAAATAAAAAAAGGGTATAATCAGCTGTTCCATGCTGCCACCTTGTACCGTTGCGCCATGGTTTGGCAGCTTAAATTGAGGTTATGTTGCGAATAGAGTGGAAGGCACTCGAATTCAGTGAAAGAAGGCACTCGAATGAAGTGGAATGAAGAACAGTAGGAAGAGCAGAGTTGCATTGGATTAATATACCTTCAATCATTGTATCTATATTAAAGATAAATTTAGAAAAAATAATTAAATACTTGAGTATAAGCAAACATTTTCTTTGTTTTGCCTTCGCTTGTGATGAACTAAATCAACCAGTCCCGAATCAGGTTCGCAACTTAATGTCGTTGACTTTTTTTTTGAGATATAATGTCTGGTGGTTATATTCCGACAGTATTTTCAAATCAATAGAAATTTTCATGGCCCCACGCCAGTCACAAAATCAGTAAAGTTCTTAATATTTATTTTTCCACAGCTATTACACAATGGTAATACCATAGAGGCCATAACCACGTGTATCAGCTTGCGAATGATATCAATTTTTGTAATTGTTCGTAATTTCAATTGGGATTGGTATTTCGATCAAAGAGGATAAATGTAATAAGAGCCGTTTACAGCTTTAAGCTGTAGTCATTGGTGCCGTTTGTCGTATCGCTGTAGTCTTAACGTAATCAGCTGTTAATCGTTACGACGGTAAAGCTGCAGACATTGGTGGTTTATCGGTAACCGTATCGGTAACCTTATAACAGCTTATTCGACCAACCTTATGAGAATCAGTGCAATCGATTATTGGTGCCGCTAAGGTCATAACCGTATCGTAGCCAACCAATTGGGTTTTGGTTCACCGTCGTAACGATAAACAGCTGATTACGTTAGGGATACGGATACAGCGATACGACATACGGCACCAATGACTCCGGCTTAAAGCTGCAGACATTGGTGGTTTATCGGTAACCGTATCGGTAACCTTATAACAGCTGATTCGACCAACCTTATGGAAATCAATGCAATCGATTATTGGTGCCGCTAAGGTCATAGCCAACCAATTGGTTTTTGGTTTACCGTCGTAACGATAAAACAGCTGATTACGTTAGGGATACGACTACAGCGATACGATAAACAGTACCAATGACTACAGCTTAAACCAAAACCCATGGCGGAACGATACAAGGTGGCAGCATGGTGACACCTACAAACATAAATAAAAGCTCCATGTACTTTGTTTTTGTAAATTCGTTGGACAAATGTCAAAATCATACTGCGCCGGAAGTTGATGCATCACATCAAATAAAAAAAGTTTATAATCAGCTGTTCCATGCTGCCATCTTGTCTCGTTCTGCCATGCCAATAACTCAATTGGTTGGCTACGGTACGGTTACGACCTTAGCGGCGCCAATAATCGATTTCATTGATTCTCATAAGGTTGGTCGAATCAGATGTTATAAGGTTACCGATAGGGTTACCGATAAAGCACTAATGTCTGCAGCTTTACTCACACAGCCTTAGTTTGAATTTTGGCGACCCCTGGTGTAGAGATAATATGGAGAGACACATTTCAGTTGCAACTGAGTATAAAGGCCGCGGCACAATGACATTTTTCATATAAATGAGTTTAACACAAGCTTATGCATTCCAATAACATCGCCACAGTCAACCAAGATGTTGCGTTTGTAAATATAAATAATTTCAGACTTGGCAATTTAAGTCTATTTCGCCTTGCCCATTCACATACAAAATTTCGCGAAGCACTGTTATAAATATTCTCGCTATACAACAAAAATACTTGCTACTTGTATTCATTTCTTATATTGTAGTTTTTATATTATATAATAACACGAAACTTTGTTCATTTTTTCTTAATTATTTTAAGAAATTGAATGGAAAAAATTCTTCGTTCCAAAGCGATTTCTAAGCGACCATACACAAGCTGCTGAAGACGGAAGAGGGGGATGAAATTTCACTCTGTGACACTTCGTTTTTTGTATTCCATAGAAAAAACGCATTCTCCCTATACAACAAAAATACTTGAACATATTTTTTGTCATACTCTCTCTATACAACAAAAATACTTGAACATATTTTGCGTCGTATTCATTTCTTATATTGCAGTTTTTACTTGCGAAAAATGTTATAAAATTTCCCAACGAGTGGGAAAAATAATTTCACTTGCAAAATGTGCCAACACCCTTACAGTTCCGACACATAAGCAGTTTTTCATATAGATGAGTTTAACACATGCTTATGCATTATGAGTAGATTGCATGTATTTTTATGGAGAATGCTAGAATGAGGACACTAGCGCCATCTGATATTGAAAAGTAGCCAACTCCCCAATTTTGTTCCAAGCAAATCATAAGAAGAAGAATTAACAATTTGCTTTGGCTAAGGGTGTTGACACACTTTGCAAGTGAAATTATTTTTCCCACTGGTTGGTAAATTTTCTAACATTTTTCACAATTAAAACTGCAATATTATATGCGAATACGACACAAAATATGTTAGCAAGTATTTTTGTTGTATAGAGAGAATGTTTACAACAGTGCTTCGCGAAATTTTGTATGTGAATGGGCAAGGCGTAATAAACTTCAATTGCCAAGTCTGAAGTTCCTTCATATTTACAAACGCAACATCTTGGTTGATTGTGGCGATGTTATTGGAATGCATAGGCTTGTGTTAAACGCATCTATATGAAAAATGTCATTGTGCCACCGCCTTTAGCCAACGACAATGTCAAATTCTTCTTCTTACAGCTCCGACACATAAGCAGTTTTTCATATAGAATGAGTTTAACACATGCCTATGCATTATGAGTAGATTGCATATATTTTTATGGAGAATGGTAGAATGAGCGACACTAGCGCCATCTGATATTGAAAAGTAGCCAACTCCCCAATTTTGTTCTAAGCAAATCGTAAGAAGAATTTGACATTTGCTTTGGCTAAGGGTGTTGGCATACTTTCCCACTGGTTGGTAAATTTTCTAACATTTTTCACAATTAAAAACTGCAATATAATAATCGAATACGACACAAAATATGTTAGCAAATATTTTTGTTGTATAGGGAGAATGTTTACAACAATGCTTCTCGAAATTTTGTATGTGAATGGACAAGGCGTAATAAACTTCAATTGCCAAGTCTGAAGTTCCTTCATATTTACAAACGCAACATCTTGGTTGATTGTGGCGATGTTATTGGACTACATAAGCTTGTGTTAAACGCATCTTTATGAAAAATTTCATTGTGTCACCGCCTTTATGCTTTGCTTGTAACAAAATTTGGGAGTTGGCTACTTTTCATTATCATATCGCGCCAGTGTCGTTCATTCTACCCATTGTAAATTTTACCAAGTAGCGCAACTAACAGCTGATCGGTGAAAATTCGCACATTCACACACACAGTTCTCGACTCAGTTTCAAAAAAAAACTTTAGATTATTTAACTCAAATTTTAAAGTGAGATAATCCTTACGAATTTATGTATATAGAATATATGAAGCGTTTTTGTTGTTATTAAAACAATTGTTTTATTTATATTAAAGCTCTTATCATTTTTTTTTAACTTTAAAAAAACTCCGAACACCATTCCTTCATTATATGACATTCGACTGCCTAGTCCACTGCCTTCCACTCTATTCGCAACATAACCTCTATTTAAGCTGCCAAACTATATAATAAACTATGATTCTACCGTTCTCTATAAAACTACGTGCAATCTACTCATAATGCATAAGCTTGTCTTAAAAGCCCCGCCACATAAGCACTTTTTCATATAGATGAGTTTAACACAAGCTTATGCATTATGAGTAGATTGCACGCATTTTTATGGAGAACGGTAGAATGAGCGACACTGGCGCCATCTGATATTGAAAAGTAGCCATCTCCCAAATTTTGTTACAAGCAAAGCATAAGAAGAAGAATGTGACATTTGTTTTGGTTAAGGGTGTTGACACACTTTGCAAGTGAAATTATTTTTCTCGCTGGTTGGTAAATTTTCTAACATTTTTCGCAAGTAAAAACTGCAATATAACAAATGAATACGACACAAAATATGTTAGCAAGTATCTTTGTTGTAAGGAGATAATGTTTATACCAGTGCTTCGCGAAATTTTGTATGTGAATGGGCAAGGCGTAATAAACTTCAATTGCTACATCTGAAGTTCCTTCATATTTACAAACGCAACATCTTGGTTGATTGTGGCGATCCCTGCAAAAATTGTTGGATTACGTGTTCCATTTTCTTCATGTTGGAGTACTCTAACAATACTCCTTTGCAATGCGTTTGCGGACCACCATCAGCCGATCATTGCTCGTTTTTTAACGACAGTGATCACGACACGATGACGATCAAACAGAGTTGCCAAAAGTAAAATATTGCATGCAAATAACTAATAATAAAGTTTTACTTGGCAACTCTGATAAAATGCAACAGCGCACTGGTTTTATGTATACATATTGTAACGAATGTTAGCAGCACTGAGCAATGCTATCGTCTCTAAGCCGATGCTAACCAGTGACGTGAATGCACATCAATAATTCAATCATTATGTATCTACATAAACGAATAAATAATTGCGTCTACACATATGTACGTATACGAGCAGCGGAGCGGCAATGCACAAACACATGCATATATCTTATTTGAGTTGTCACAAGAGAGAGCAATAATTTGTGCACGTAGTTGTGGCTGGCGATTTGTAGCCGAACTAACTAGTAACTTCTGGAAATCGAAGAGCCTAGAAGTATGCAGCGTAAACTATAAAAGCGGGGCAGGCGAGTAAGAAGGAATTCAGTTTGATTTGAGTTGTCAAGCAGTTTGATTAAGACGATATCTAGTGAGCAATAGCAGTGTTATTTTGAATAGTAGAGTTTCATTGAGCTATCAATCAGTGTGGTTATTAAGCAAGCTATTCGTTGCACAGTTTGTTATTGTGAAGTACTTTAATAAAGGCCATTTTGCATTATTACAAATTGGAGTTATTTATTCAACAGTTTAGTGATTCGAACTTAGCAGAGGATTGCAAATAAGAGGAATTGCAGAAAATTCGTTACAATTGGTGTCAGAAGAGGAGTTGTTGAATAAATTCCAAAGGACAACAAGGACATGGCAAAGTTCAGTGAATTGAAGATCCAGCAACTAAAGAAGGAGTTGGAGACCCGTGGATTGAATACAAGCGGCGTTAAACTTGAACTTCAGGCACGGCTACGAGAGGCAATGGAAGCAGAAGGAATTGATGTGGAAGAGCATGTCTTTCATCTTGATAGCGAGGAGACAACAAAAATTGAAGAGAAAAACGAAACATCGCAGACGGTTACCAGTACAGACTTGAACATGATTTTAGCTGCAATATCTGCTCAAACATCGACAGTGTCATCTCAACTGGCAGAACAGCAAACATATATGGAATCGCAGGAGAACCGAATAACATCGAAGATTGAAGCACAGGAAACAAAAATTTCTTCACAACTTGAAGAACAGAAGACGTATATGGTATCCCAACTGGAGTCGCAGGAAACCCGTATAACATCCAAGATGGAAACGCAATTGGAAGAACAGAAGACATATATGGCATCCCAACTGGAATCGCAGGAGACACGCATAACATCAAAGATGGAAGAACAAGAAGAGCGCTTATCATTACAGGTGGCACAAATGTCTTCACAGTTAGAAGCACAGGAAGCGCAGGGTGCAAAAATCGCTCAATTTCAGGCAGAAGTCGATGATTTGAAGGGTCGTATGGAGCAGTTACAATTAAATCGTCCAGCAGTTTCAGCGAGTAATCCAAAGGTAAAAACACCATCCTTTGACGGTTCTGTTCCTTTCCAGGTCTTTAAGCTACAGTTTGAGAAGACCTCAGCAGTGAACAACTGGAATGTGGAAGATAAAGTTGCCGCGCTCTTCGTAGCATTGAAAGGACCAGCTGCCGAAATCTTACAGACTATTCCAGAGTACGAACGGAACAGTTATGACGCATTGATGGCTGCTGTAGAACGGCGATACGGAAGCGAACACAGGAAACAGATATTTCAAATAGAATTGCAAAACCGCTACCAAAAAGCTAACGAGACTTTGCAGGAGTTTGCTTCTGACATTGAAAGATTGGCTCATCTTGCAAATGCGGATGCACCCGTGGAATACGCGGAAAGAGTGAAGATTCAGAGCTTTATAAATGGCATACGGGACCTCGAAACGAAGCGAGCCACATACGCGAACCCAAAGCAAACATTTTCTGAAACGGTATCCCATGCATTGACTCAGGAAACGGCGTCATTATTGAGTAAACCAGCATACAAAGCTCATCGTGTGGAAGTAGAAAGGCCAGAGTGGGTAGATACAATTTTGGAAGCTCTGAAGGGATCACAACAGAAAAATGCCGGAGTTATGAAATGTTCAAGTGCGGCAACCCAGGTCATATTGCACGACATTGCAGCACCGGTCCTAATAGTTCCAACAATGTGGGTGGCCGTAAACGCAAAGCTGGCGGAAATGAGCAAGAACGTGTCGGATGTAAAGAACGAAAAACTTGCCCCGGCTATTGAATGTCCTGTGATATCTGTGTCGCAGATTGGAAGGAAATCAAGCAGTCTTACCATCAGAGGGAATGTGGATGGTAAAGAGCGTGTACTGACTGTAGATACGGGGGCATCTCATTCCTTGATTCGATCTGATTTGGTCTACAGGAGAGTAAAGTCATTACCTGGAGCAAGGTTGCGTACGGTCACAGGCGAGTATAATCAAGTCCAAGGCGAAGTGGTATGTGAGGTATTAATTGGAAGTCATGGTTCTACACAAATTCCTTGTGGCGGAGATCGTTGATGAAGTCATATTGGGAGTGGACTTCTTGGTTGACCATGACGTCAGGATCGATATGCGGAGAAAAATTATGCGCTATAAGAACCAGGACATACCACTTAACTTTAGTTTGGAAAAAGGTTTCAGCAGTAATCGAGTACTGGTGGAGAAAAGTCGACAAAGGCCACGAAAGTCAAGGTAAAGGTTGATGAAACGAATGGGCCAAACAAAGCGAAATCAAAAGTACCTGCGAGAAAAACACCGGCATTGACAAACCCTAATAGACGCACTAAAACGACTGCAAGAATTTTCAGGAAGCATGCAAGGGTGGTTTCAAGCCATCGCGCACTTCTGTTGGGAAACGGCGGAACGATACTGTCAAGCCAATCCGTCAAGCGCAAGCTCTGCGAAGTAGTTCATTGGTCAAACAACAGAGTGCGAGGAAACGACTAAGGATAATGAGTAGTAAGATCAAACGCAGGTACAATGCGAACAATAATTCGGAAGGGTTCTTGGAGGGAGATTTGGTACTGTTAAACAACCCTCACCTGCGGAAAGGTGTTCCAGCCAAAATTCGGTGCATGTGAGAAGGCCCGTACAAGGTTGTGACGAAGATCAGTAATTCCATCTACCGCATACAAACCATTGGGAAACCACGAAATAGAAAGGTGGTTCATTTGGAGATGCTAGCGGCGTTTAGATCGAGAGATTTGTCTGATCGGGACGATCAGATTTAGGTGGAGGGCAGTGTAACGAATGTTAGCAGCACTGAGCAGTGCTATCGTCTCTAAGCCGATGCTAACCAGTGACGTGAATGCACATCAATAATTCAATCATTATGTATCTACATAAACGAATAAATAATTGCGTCTACACATATGTACGTATACGAGCAGCGGAGCGGCAATGCACAAACACATGCATATATCTATTTGAGTTGTCACAAGAGAGAGCAATAATTTGTGCACGTAGTTGTGGCTGGCGATTTTGTAGCCGAACTAACTAGTAACTTCTGGAAATCGAAGAGCCTAGAAGTATGCAGCGTAAACTATAAAAGCGGGGCAGGCGAGTAAGAAGGAATTCAGTTTGATTTGAGTTGTCAAGCAGTTTGATTAAGACGATATCTAGTGAGCAATAGCAGTGTTATTTTGAATAGTAGAGTTTCATTGAGCTATCAATCAGTGTGGTTATTAAGCAAGCTATTCGTTGCACAGTTTGTTATTGTGAAGTACTTTAATAAAGGCCATTTTGCATTATTACAAATTGGAGTTATTTATTCAACAGTTTAGTGATTCGAACTTAGCAGAGGATTGCAAATAAGAGGATTTGCAGAAAATTCGTTACAATATTATATTAGTTCTTTATTCACGTATGCGTATGCGTATTATATTAGTTTCTTTATTCACGCAAATGCTAAATAACATAAGAATATTCGTAGTATAAAATATAAAAGTTGTATTCCCCCCTTCATTTACTTTCATTTTAAATTAAATTCACTTCCATAATTCTTTCCGATACAATTCCTCTTTAGTACTTTGGCATATGATCCTCTGTGGGTGCTCCATGGAGTACTACAGTGAAATTACTTTGGAAAGTACTCTCACGTATGTACTCTATGGAATACTCACAAACAAAGCGAGAGTGGGATCACCTACTCCTCTCCTAGAACATCGCAATGTTAATTGGAGCACATTTTTTGGATGAATACAGATTAGATTTCGAGAAGTCCTATACTCCCAAAGGAGTATTCCTTACATTATTTATAGAGTACTCGCCTTTTTTGAAGGGCAGCTGTTTTATCTGGTTATGGCTTTATGGTTATAAGTCACCATTAATTCGCCCTTTAAACTCATCTATATGAAAAACTGCTTATGTATCAGGGTTTAAGAGCGCCGACACATAAGCGGTTTTTCATATAGACGAGTTTAACACATGCTTATGCATTATGAGTAGATTGCACGTATTTTTATGGAGAATGGTAGAATGAGCGACACTGGCGCAATCTGATATGAAAAGTAGCCAACTCCCAATTTTGTTCCAAGCAAAATCATAAGAAGAAGAATTGACATTTGCTTCGGCTAAGGGTGTTGGCACACTTTGCAAGTGAAATTATTTTCCCACTGGTTGATAAATTTTCTAACATTTTTCACAATTAAAAACTGCAATATAACAATACGAATACGACACAAAATATGTTAGCAAGTATTTTTGTTGTATAGAGAGAATGTTTACAACCATGATGTAATAACGGCAAGGTGGTCTATGTAGTGACAGCGCATTTTGAAAACTCCCTACGATACGAATGATGAGAGAAAGGGGAAGAATAGAAGACGCCGTTTTGTGAAATAGTACTAAATAAAGTAAAGTATCCAAATACCAGGGCTACCGAGCATATTCCAAAATCTGTGAACAATGTAAGTAAATAAGTAAAGGCGCGCTAACCTCCGAATGGATTTAAAGTCAATCTTCTCTTCTTATTTGCGTCGTCCTCCTTTTAATTTACCTACAAATTGGCGGGACGAGTCCTACTTGTTTTATGCAGACTTCGAATGGCATCTGTAAGGCAGATGAGTTTTCACTGAGAGCTTTTATGGGAGTTCTTGCCAAACACTGCCGAAGGGTGACCCCGTTTAGAAAAATGTTCTTTTCATTGAAAACTTGTTTCTAAAATTTTGATGTTGCTTTTCCTGAGGAGTGAGCCGAGGATCTTCGGTGTGGATGGCAGAGTATGCTACCATAACCACGGCGGCCGGTATGTAGTAACTGCATGTATTTGTATATAAATAGGAGCATGAGTTATTTCAGAGGAGAAGAAAGGTCAGATAATACCCGGCTATCCAATTACCGGGTTAACCAGGCATTACCAAAATTACTGAGGCAGCCGGCTGCAATAAGAATACGGCAGTTTGCCATGTCGGGCATTGAATCGTCGATACTGCTACATCATATGAAGCACGTCTCACAGCTCCATCCAAGATTAACCAGTAAACACCGCAGACAAGATGGGATAATCTGCGGGGCTAAAAATTATAGAAGGTTGTAACTGTATTAAGAATGTACATAAGTATGAAACTTTCTCGTCATTCACCATCGAATGGCCCATGGGTACACAGACCATCAGTATGGTAATGTGCTTAAGGCTAAAACCAGGCAAGTTCACTCCGTCATAAACTGTTTCAAGTTTTTCTGATGGACCGCTTTACAATGAGTATTTTAACACTATTTCTTGCTGACCGAGATGTGCACTGGAATTGGCACCTGCCACATACAACAACATATACATGAAAACAAAACAGCCACCAAGAGATATGAAAGAAATATGGTCAGTTGTAGAAAAGCTTGACTCTTGTGTAATTCTTTAATGTAACATTAATCTACGAGTTACAGACGAAGAATATTACATTGTACTAGCGCTTGTAATGAACTTTCGAGCGCTAACTCTACCAGTATATAAAAGTGGGGTTTAGCGACGTAAACGCCAGGGTTAACAAAAGTGTGTCTCTGTGACACCTGAAACAGTGGCAACAGGCGGAAGAAATGCTTTCGGAATACGCCTCAGAACGGCAAAGAGCAGGAAAAAACACCTAGAAAGGAAAACCAAATGACCCGATTAAGAAGTATCATTTAGATATGTATTATAATGATTATTTTAAACAAATTACCTTTATTTTAAAACGAAAATATTAAAATGTCTATAATTTTGTTAGATAAACAAATTATTTTATGAACATTGTCACGAATTCGAATTGTATAAAAGTCAACACAAAATAGATTTGGAGAAAAAAGTTACCTCCATGATTCAATTACTACAGGTTTGTTCTCCAATGATGACAGAGCTTTGACACTCCCAAGTTCAAAAATTTGAACGGGTTGCTTTTACGAAGTAAGCAGAAAGGGGAATAATTCAATCCCCCTCAGCGAAAATTTTAGTAGAAAATACTTTAGTATAATATAGTGATATAAATTGTAATGCAGGTTTTGGGGTATTAATTCGTTTTCAAACTAATATTTCGTGAATTGATATAGTTATGTTGGTTTGGTCATTCTTTCAGAATTTGTTTCAAGGATGCCGTACGTCAGAATTTTATTCAAAAATACACTCTCAAAATTAGTTTCACTCCCTATCCCTATCTGGACATATAAGTTCAATGCATTTTGACATAACAGTGAGTTAAAGAAAATCGTTCTGAGGTAAGGTGTTCTTCAATCTAATTCTCATATAGGGTGTTTTTGTGACAAATCCTGAAATGGGAAATTTTTGAAAAGTATTTTGTTGCATTATGCTGGGAGCACTGGAGGATTGGAAACGCGCCCTTTCCAAAAAAAATAAAAATTTAGGAAATGGGTTATTGTCTTAGAACTTTACCGGCCTTGACTTTGGCAGAAGAATTAAGCTTTTGTGCGGTCCTGCTACATAGGGAATATTTACTTTTTTTCTTTTCCGTTTAAGTATTCATGGAAGTGTTCCAAATAAACCATTTATTTAGAATATTCGGAACACGGTCGTTTGATACTGCCTCACGAGGTCCGTATATTCCAAATAAGTGTAAACATAATAATTCAAATATAAATTGACTCCAGAATTCTGAAATGCAGACGAATGTTTCGACGTACGGAATGAATAAAGCCGGAGTAATTGGTACCGTATGTCGTATCGCTGTATCCGTATCCCTAACGTAATCAGCTGTTTATCGTTACGACGGTAAACCAAAACCCAATTGGTTGGCTACGATACGCTTACGACCTTAGCGGCACCAATATCGATCATTGATTCTCATAAGGTTGGTCGAATCAGCTGTTATAAGGTTACCGATACGGTTACCGATAAAGCACCAATGTCTGCAGCCTAAAGCTGGAGTCATTGGTGCCGTTTGTCGTATCGCTGTAGTCGTATCCCTAACGTAATCAGCTGTTTATCGTTACGACGATAAACCAAAACCCAATTGGTTGGCTACGATACGGTTACGGCCTTAGCGGCCCCAATAATCGATTGCATTGATTCTCATAAGGTTGGTCGATCGCTGTATCCGTATCCTAACGTAATCAGCTGTTTATCGTTACGACGGTAAAGCCGGAGTCATTGGTGCCGTATGTCGTATCGCTGTATCCGTATCCCTAACGTAATCAGCTGTTTATCGTTACGACGGTAAACCAAAACCCAATTGGTTGGCTACGATACGGTTACTACCTTAGCGGCACCAATAATCGATTGCATTGATTCTCATAAGGTTGGTCGAATCAGCTGTTAAAGGTTACCGATACGGTTACCGATAAAGCACCAATGTCTCCAGCTTTAACCAAAACCCAATGGTTGGCTACGATACGGTTACGACCTTAGCGGCCCAATAATCGATTGCATTGATTCTCATAAGATAGGTCGAATCAGCTGTTATAATGCTACCGATACAGTTACCGATAAAGCACCAATGTGTCCAGCTTTATGCATTATGAGTAGATTGCACGTATTTTTATTGACAACGGTAGAATGAGCGATACTGGCGCCATCTGATATTAAAAAGTAGCCATCTCCCAAATTTTGTTCCAAGCAAAGCATAAGAAGAGAATTTGACAGTTGATTTGGCTAAGGGTGTTGGCACACTTTGCAAGTGAAATTATTTTTCCCACTGGCTGGTAAATTTTCTAACATTTTCGCAATTAAAAACTGCAATATAACAATCGATTACGACCCCCCAGCGGATCAGGGGATCAGAATATACCCGCGGTAGGTATACCTGTCGTAAGAGGCGACTAAAATACCAGATTCAAGGGGCTGTGTAGCAGAACCCTTCAGGTTGCCAGCGCAATATATAGCTTCTCCAAACACAATTGTCAACCTCACCTATCCGCGGCGAATCCCTGTTCACTAACAGACGAAGCTCCTCATGGAACTTGGGGTGGGGAGGGAGGGAATGGCCTGAAGGTTTAATGTGGCTGCATAAATCCTCGCGAGATGCCGGGCTAGCACCTTAATGGTGCTGTGTTACCGGAGCGTACCGGATCTGTATCGGCAAAGGACCATCATCGATAACACTCCCCCAAAGCCTTCGGCAACAACAACAACAACACAAAATATGTTAGCTAGTATTTTTCTTGTATAGGGAGAATGTTTATAACATTGCTTCGCGAAATTATGTTTTGAATGGGTAAGGCGTAATAACTTCAATTGCCACGTCTGAGGTTCTTTCATATTTACAAACGCAACATCTTGTTGATTGTGGCGATGTTATTGGAATGCGTAAGCTTGTGTTAAACTCATCTATATGAAAACTGCTTATGTGTCGGGACCTCTTAAATGCATACTGGAATGCAGCAGTGTTTTTTGCGCAACAATTTCATTGGTGTAGAAAAGTAAGGCACTTGGAAGTCCATTTAGAGTTTAAGTGAATATCCATATAGATGTAAAAAAAACACATCTAATACGTAACTTATGCCTGGTTTTAGTGCGAGTTTAAACTCCAGTGCCACTTTGTCGATAACACAAACTTTTGCTGCTCATTGCAGGGTGCACCTTGTTATTTGCTAAAAGCACAGCACTGTTTCGATGGATTTTATGAAGAGTATTACAGAGCAAAACACCTTCACACATATCAAAAGTCTGGTAGCACATTTTTGGCATTTTGCCCTTGAATACCCTGCTTCTTAAATCTATTACAAAATAAATTTCTCTGTTTGCAAAGCGAGTGCGGGCTGCGACGGAGTCGAGCGTAAACAAATTTTCACGGAATTCTCGCGGAAATCTAACAAATTTCCATAAAATTACGCGAAAAGGGTTATTGAATGTTCAAGAATTACTGAAAGTGAATGTGAATATTTACCGATAGTATAAAGCTAAACTTCGATTTAAAAATTTATGCTATACCACACGATCCGTTTTTCTATGGAATACGAAAAAGAAGTGTCACAGAGTGAATTTCGTCCCTCTTCCGTCTTCTGCAGCTTGTGTATAGTCGTGAGACCTCGCTTTGGAACGAAGCAATTTTTCCATTCATTTCTTAAATAATTAAGAAAAGTGTGCAAAGTTTCGCGTTACTATAAATTTGTTAAAAATATTTTTAATAAAAAATAGTGTGATATTTCGTAACCAAATTTCGAGTGTGCACGCCGAATTCGGCAATCTTTTTCAGGCGTACTCAATCCGCAAATCAATTGTGTGGCGCTCCGTCTGTTTCACGAGCAAATGTGAATGTATTTAACGCAATAACGAGATCTCCGACTGCGTTCACCATCCACTAGGCCAGTAGCTGTTATCGTTTACTATATGGGTTCTACTTTATTCGCACATGCACTTGCGTGGTTCTTCGGTCTGGCTATAAGTGATGCCAGCAGATAAGTTTGAGATATCATCGGTTTTTATCACAAAGGATATTTTTTACGTAGTTGTAAAGGTAGCTAAATATCCAGTCCACAACAATTTTATTATATCTTAGCTCATGTGGGGTCAACTTTGCAATTTTGTTATTGTTTATGCTTATGCTTGCAGAATTATAGCGACGTTTGTATGCTGCGCCTATACCACTTAGAGCTGGATTTCGATTCGATTCTCAATCGATTTAATCGGTCTTTTTTTAGAAATGTAGAATCGATTTTTTCACAAAAATCGTTCGATTCTTTAGCATCGAAGTTTTCATAACTATATACTTTACGGACGCATATTCTGTAATTTTTATTTTATAATTTAGCTTTATTGTGTTGCTGTTTCGAGAGAAAGGAGAAAGATGAAGAAAATTGCCTCGCACTTGTGGCAAGCAACATATGAACATGTGTTTATCTATTTTATGGTGTGATATTGTGTTCAGTACGAAACGAAAACTAATTAATACACACACTTTTAGATTCTAGTAAGCCAATTGAAAGTATCTGAAGGGGAATTCAATCTTATGAGTAATCCAAAGATTCGCAACAACATAAGGAAGTCTAATTCTGTAGATGAGCGAAAAAAACAACTGGATTGTGCTTTGATTAGAATGATTGACATTATACATATTGCATAATAAGTATAAAGAAGCAAGTATATTGGTTAATGTTCCCAGGTTGGTTTACCTACATTTTGAAATAAAAAATTCAAGAAACCGCAAAATTTGACATTTCGGTAAAGACTATACTAATTATCTCACTCTGATGAAAGGATCAAGTGAAGACCCATGTGGAATTTCTTGATGCTTCTAATTTGTCCGGCAGGTAACGATACGAGAGAGAAACTGTTCAGCTTTATTTGTTGGGAAACCGTGTGAATGGTTAGGTACGTAAGCAACTACACTGTTATAAGAAATAAGCAAAAATTTAATAAACTTTGTTTGGTTCGATTAAATCGTTTTTTTCTAGAATCGAATCGAAAAATCGATTCTTAAAAAAATCGAATCGAATCAGCTCTAATACCACGCACATGATAGTCTTCCTATATTTATTTTTATGTACAGGGTGATCAAAGTAATAATTTATAGATAAATATTTTTGTACAGGGTGATCAAGTAATAATTATAGATGAAATATTTTTGCGGGAAATCCCTCAAGGGTAGTATATGAGATAGTTATGTGCAACGTCCTGTGAGAACTTCTGCACTAAAACCAAACTATCTTGTAAACGTGATATCCCAGTTTTTTTTTGCAGAACGTCCTATCACACAATTTGTATAATTTTTTTAAAAAGTTACCAATTTGGATTCATTAGTCTGAGTAGTCTCTCCGTAATTCGATTTCGCTTCCACAACACAAAATGTCAACACGCGATCGTACCAAACGTTCGATAAAGAAACTTTAATAGCTTTCGAATTGCATAATCGTAAGTTGCACATTTATGCCTCTGAGATTATTTAAGAAAAAGATTTTTAAAATGAGAAACAGGATATCTGTTCACAGCAAAAAAAATTTTATTAGCTTAAAAAACGTACCTGAACTCTTGCAATATGAGAACTAAAGTACTCATATGAGGGTCGGAAACCAAAGGGGCCTTGTCGAGCATTCAATATCGAGCTGAAGTATCGAGTCGACGAGTGTCGCCTATCGAATTACGGAAAGGCATCTGAGTTCTGAGACATGGACGAATTTAAAATAAAGATCATGATAGAAAATTCGTCAACTGTTTATTGAAGCAGGGATCACGAATATAGCGGTATGACTTTAACTTACGAAGCTCTGTTTATACTCACTTATAGTCGTGTTTTATCAACCATTTCCGAACCATATGTACGTGTTTTCTACCGGATGCAAGGACAAGGTGAATTATAATCAGCCGACTCAGGAAATTCTGTAACTTAGCGACAGATTTGCGACTTCTTCTCTATTTCGGTAATGTTGAAAAGTTTTGCGAGCCAAACAATTATGTCCTGAATCGGTTTTATAAAAGGCGAAAAATTTTTAGTTTAGCTCCCATTAACCACTCACTAACTCTTTATATATCGTTTTATACACTTTGGTACTTGGGTCAGCTGAAAAGGATATGACAAAGCCAGACAAACCTATTTTGCTCGGAAGCGGATGTGGCGAAGAGAGTTGACATTTATATCACCGCTACGCATTATGGTTCGTTTGGCTATTTAGTTGTCCAGCTTTATTCTCGATTTATGTCATAACATCTGGTTGATCGTGTAGCTTGCCAATCGCATCGCCAGAGCGACAGTAGAGATTCACCCATTCTCATCATTCATCTTACGTTCATAGAGAAGTGGTACTTTTTTATATATGAAGGAAAGCTTTACCTCAATTTATATATAATCAAAAAGAAATTTTGATAATTCTATTTAAAACATTGAGTTTAAGTTTTGAGTGCGAGTTGATTTGGAGACGTCTTCGTATTGATACGATTTTTCATAGCGTACTAAGTAAACAAAAATGTTGAGCTATATTACAGTTCGTGAAATTAGGAATGTCTGTATAATTATGTACTGGACCACAATTAAAATATTGGAACTCTATCACTTTTATTTGAAAAGCTATTGAGCGAATTGCTAGAATGGACGTATACGTAAGCTGGTGGAGCGCATTTTCTTAATTGCCTGTTTCGAAACTTCGAAATAAAATCATATCAGAATGTTAGGCTGTTTTTGCACACACAATTTTTACGCGATCTTGTTGAGAAGTTTTGAAGTACCTATTGTGAACTTGCAGAAAGCAAAGCATTAGGGCTTGCTATGAGAGATTGTACATATCTTGATTCGCTGCGGACCGGCTATTAGTCTCAATCTATAAAACTACTCAAATGAACACAAATAACGTCATTTCGAAGTCGGGGATATTTGATATAAGAGTGCCACGATTTTCTAAACATTTTGTTGATTTGTAGGGGTAGAACGGGCGTCCTAAAGATCAGGCAACATTATCATCCGCAACTGCTACGGAAACTCTTAGTATGAATCATAAGCTCTCTTAGTGCTTATCCATTGGATTAGTAAATTTCACTTAAGTTCGTCTGCTTACTTGAAATTCGATGCGCAGTCATGTCGATAGTCGGTATCAGAAAGACACGTGATTTGCGTCTAAGAGTTGCTGAAATCGGGCGAAGGCAGGAACTAGATATCTCGCTTAAAAGTTATTCTGCGGAACTGCGCGTGCGGTAGCTATGGTCGCTTTTTTCGTTAGTTGCTATATTAAAGCAACGGAATTAAGAAAAAATAGTGTTGCCAGCCCGCGACAATATCTTTTTATCTTGGTAGATAACATTATCCTTGATAGGTGGTGCCTTGCGACTATACAAAAGCATACCAACATACACTATCAATAGTATTTTGTGTAACTCTCTGATAATTTGAAATTATAATGTACTTTAATTGAACAAGTGCGAGATACATAGCTATTTGTCAAAAAAGAAAAAATAAAAATCGGACGTTATGAGAGAGTTTTTATGCTAGATTCAACGGTAATTCTGCCGTAGACTCCCTTTCTGCATGAGAGCGGCGCTTCTCGCCGCTGCTTATATCATAAACATAACTCCTCGGGTAGCGCCATGCCAAGTCGCGGTGTGTGGTATAGTACCGTGGCTAGCCGCACGCAGGGATGCCTTATACAGTTAACGCTAATCGGTTTATCACACAAATTTCCATGCCGTTTCCGTTGAAATCACTTCGATAATATTAGATCGTATAAAGAATTATCAAGTATAAATTGGTATCTCGTTTGTAACTGAGCGACATACGCAAAAGCTTCGTTAACGTTAGAAAACGTTAACGAAATAGCGTGATACTTATATCGTTTGAATTAGTGCTGCGGCTAATGCTTATTTCTATGAGCTCCTGGGGAAGCCGTAGGTGGCAACACGCGAGTGCGCAGCATACCATCACAAACTCTATGTACGATTCTGTTTGTGTACAGTCGTTTGCGTGCTGCGTACATCGCCATAGTCACAAAATACTCTGAGAAATGTTGGGGAGGCGGCCGTGCTCCTAACCTCACACACTGTCATAAATCATTGCATCGAGACAACTCGTTGCGCATATCACGACTGTGCATACCATGCTTCACACCTTTCAATGCACTCCGCCTCATCAGATCTAGTCTTTGCCGCAGCTTATAGTTTGCACACAATTAATAATCACACATACACGATAACGTCATCTTGACTCGTTTGTGATGATGGCAGACACACAACACAAACACGCAACGAACAATCATATCTCGTTACTTTGCGACGACTCTCTAACGTTAATAAACGAAACGAAATGACTTCGTTTTTGCGCGCGTTTACTAACGTCTCTCGATTATCTGTATAGCGAAACATGCATATCGTTCTTGTCGTTGGTTAGTCATGCCTGGCGCACGTGTATGCTCCTTATGCGTCAGTCACACCACCTTCTGCGCACGCATCCCTCAACTAATAATTAACTGACTCACAAATTCACCTTAAGTCGTTATTACGGTACCACACACACAAACTACACTGCACAGTGCTACTCGCTTGTTTGCATATATATGTCGGCCGTGCCTTACGCGGATTTTTGTCTCCGTTATACAATGTCTCTAGGTACCAAGATAGAAAAGATATTGTGTTGCGGACAGCTGCAAGAGCGCACTAGTTTTTGTTTCTCGCGTCTTGTTTGTAATATGCACCAACTGAAAAAAGCGACATGGTACCCCACAGCGCGACGTAGTTTTCCGCGAACATAACTTGCTCAACACGATGATAAAAAATTATCAGCTGCGAGGGGCCAAAACGTTTTGACACGAGCGTTCCCCGACTGTCTTTGTGTGCCCCGGCGCACCGAGGGGTGGAGTGCGGGCGAGGTCTGAATCTTGACGCGATACGCGGCTTTTGATACGCGCTATCGACATGTGCGACCAAAAAAAACCAACCCCAACCCCCCCCCCACCACCCCCCACCACCCGCCGCACATCTTAAGTACGCAGGACTTAAGCTTCGACATGGGTACTCACACATCTTGGAAATTCAGAAAGCTTATATATTTCCTAAAGGCGTGGGTAAGAGTTTGTCCGTAGAGTTGCGGTGATGATAATTTTGTGTATATTTTTAGGACCTTTGGCGCCCGCTCGTACTCCTCTACAAGATGCACAAAGTTTGAATAATCTTGTGGGCTAGTCGCTCATATAAAATCCAATCTGTTGTTGTTGTTGTAGGCGATAAGAGTTTGCTGCCCACGAGGCTTTGGGAATGTATCGATGTGATGGTCCTTTGCCGGATACAGATCGCTGGGACGCGGGGTACGGTCCGTTGACCCACAGCGCACCATTAGAGGTGCTAGCGCCGACGTCGTCTCTGTGGGGACGATTATGATGGCCAGCATTAAACCTTCACGCAGCGTCCGCTCTCCTCTCCTGACCATCGCCACATAGTTCCATAGAGGTAGCTTGGTGTCGCCAGATAGGTCGCTGGCGTCTGTTATGAAGCCAGGATTCAGGCCGCGATAGGATGAGGTTGTACATTAGGTTTGGAGAATGCCTATATATTTGCGCTGGTCAACACTGGAAGGGTTTGCACGCGACATGACACACGCCTTGACTCTGGTATTTTAGTCGCCTCTTACGACAGGCATACCTAGACCGCGGGTGTATATCCTTACCCCTACTCCGCTGGCGGACCCCTAACTCCCTGCGAATAGCTACTGTGAGCTTTTTATAAAAGCTCTACTACAACACCAAAAGTCCTGTGCATTTTTAAGTCCGTTGGAACGAAATGGCCATAGGTATGTGATGGCAATTCGTGACAATGTACCAAGATGCTATAGAATGGCTGTTTGCCAAAATAACCTACGTTATGCGGCTATTTGGGGTGTACTGCGTTAACACAAAACTGACATCTTGGATCTTAACATTTTCAGTGAGCTGTCATTTAGCGTTCCTTGATCTACTAAGGCAGCTATATCTATTGACGATGTAAAATTCGTTTTTCACTTTTAGTCGTTTTTGCGATGATGGCGGGCGCGTCTTCTGCTCATATTTTTGTGCAGCTCAATATAAAATAAGTAATTCTTCTAGTGTCGACTATATATTTTACTGGCTGGCTCACAACAAAGAATGCGATAAATTATGCATTTTCGCGCAAAAGCGATAAAATATTAATGAAATAGTGAAGAGAACTGATAATTTAACAGAGTGCCGGAGCGGGCCATTGTGATATGTAGGAGTAACGACGATGATGACTATGTCGATTATTTGTTTAAAGAGCTAGCAGTGATAGCTAGATGGTCCGGTGCAATCCATACGTTGCCCGAGTCTTGATGGTAGTAAGTGTATAGATATATAATATGTGAGCCTCTGGTTGACATTGAGGAGGTGTAGTTTGCCAGCAGCAAGACTTGCTAATTGTGTGATATGTTGAAGAGCCAGTGTAGTGGAAGTTTTGCGGTAAGATGATGCGATTTGTCTGGAAACAAACAGTCCCTCATCCTCCCGGCCTAGTCGAAGCATTTTGCAATGTGACTGTGTTTAACTAGCTGTGGATCTGAAGTGTTAGGTATAAATATGAGCATGAGTACCATACTATATAGTCATGTACAGGTTTGCATAGCAGCATTCGTCTCTTGTGTGCGATAAAAGATTGAGAAAGCAGCATATTTAGGGCCTTGAGCGGCGTGTGGTGCTTCTAATGTGCATGGATACGTAGAGGACGTGTGCTCGGAGGAATATGTGTATTTATACAAATAATGGGAGTTATTTGGTTGGTCGAGTAAAGTGATAGCTGAGCGGCATTGACGACGGGATGTATTAGGTTTGTCCTAATATATTTCTAGCATTTGTACTGAACACGTTATCATTTCATTCAGCATGCATTTATCACATTTGTGTTGAATGATAATATAATTAGTTATTTAGCTAATTTAGAAAAATGCTTACATTGTCTTTTTAGAAGTGCGTGACAAGCACTACATGTAAAAATAGAAGCATCCAGTTACGCATCAATTCATATAGCTCAGAAGTTGCGAAGCTACGACGTCGTAGAATGTCGAGATAAGTTCAAGGTTATCCGCATATATCAATTACAACAAAAACATCGCTGAAACAATATAGTGCACGAATGACATAGCTATCATAGTCATCTGCAGCTGAGCAATTCGTCTGCGGACCATCTCGCATACAATGCTACAGTCAGATACACAGTCAACAAAGCTTCATTAACAGACAAGCATAGACTACCCTCAATAACACGTCGACAGCCTCTGGGCCATACTAGCATCCTCTGATCATCGTCGTCGTCGCTGGCATTATTGGCGTCTCACACCGTTGTCGTTATCAGCGCCTCATCGTCATATAAGTCAAACTTCGCCATGATTCCAGCCATGCAATCGCAGCATCGTATTACTTTTCCGGCAGTCAAACGCTTACCCCTCTCTCGCAAAAAATCTAATGGAACCGATAATATTGTGGCTGGTAGTCATCCATCACACGGTCTATCCGCTTCTGGTCGGCAATCATATCATACTGCAGCGAATTATGCGGCTCAATATACCTACACACTATTAGATACAAGTACATCGAGTGGAGGCGTGCGGTCTGGAACTTCATCATAGTACGATTGCACAATTCAGCAGTAGCAGAGTAGCACTCATGCGAAGTGTTGCAAGCAACTGGTCGTGACATCACCTAATGGTGGAGCGTGGTAGAGAAGCAGGCAACATAATGCGAGCTGGACGCTACCATCGAGTAGCGTGCGGCAACACACACGCAAATCTTTAGTAGTTATTAATTCGAACATCACAATGTCCGGGCCGGTAGCTACACTTGCCAGCCGGGCTTTCGTCATGCAATCGTTCTCCCCTGACCACGAACAGAGTAACAATGACCAAACACGCATTACGTTATCAGGTACGGGCGGTACGGCCGTTATAGGCGCCTATTCCTATGACCACGCGAAAAGCACTATCGCGACATTTATAGCTGCTGTTGTCATTTAGGACTAGTCTCTGTATGCATACATCTAGAGTATCATGGTGCTCGGTGCTATACTTTCTGCGCTTTCTTTTGTTACAGCTACATTTATGTTATATAGCATAATGTTTTATTGTAGCATGCAACAAACTAGTATGTATGTGTAGAACACTTTTGGGCTATATTTTCCACCCTCTTTGGCAGGCGAGTCTGACTGCTTGAAGATAATGA
>JARSSU010023283.1:0-44131 GCA_029619165.1 Eurosta solidaginis
GTTTATCGTTACCAAATACATTTCCTTGAAGAATTAAAATTGAAATAATAACTTCTTCATATATGCAATAAAAATGTAACATAACAGTTAAATAAATGTCGTTTTGTCCACAATTAAAATAATGCTCTGTCGTGTAAATTTTTCGTTATCACCGATAATGGTATTTTTAAGTCAACTAAGTTTGTTTTTGTGGTGTGCTAATTTCTTCCCTTTTTATACTCCAGAGATTGTAGAAGCTAAAAGCCACAAGAGTATATTACGTTTTGTATGGTAATTTGGTTGGATTGTACATAGATCAAAAGAATCGAGATCGATCTTAGACTTTCTACTTTCACATATATCAAAATAATCAAGATCGAAAAAATAAATTTGATTGAGCCATAGTTCCGTTCCGTAACCGCCGTTAAACGAAAAAACACAACGATAAACACTTGAGTATATTTTGAAGGTATCATTTGAATGAAATTAGGTATGGTAGGGTCCTGAATCACTCATCCTCTAAGTCTCGCTATTTAAAAAATGAACGATTCGACCCATTATAACCACGCCAACTTTTTTCCAGAATATTCGGAAAATTTCGATATAATACCGAAAAAGTGCGATAATTCATATACAATAAAGACAGCTAAAATCCGACGAAAACTTATGGTAGATGACGTTGAACCAAATAACGCAACGCAACATAGGGAAAAATTAGTAAAAAATTGTATTGGACCAATGGGCGTGGCAACGCCCACATTTTAAAAGACAGAGCTAAATTTAAAATTTTTTGCAAGCTGATACAAATTCTGGCATTCGTTGTAAAGACAATATCAATGACTTGAAGTTTGGCAGGATACGTTGACTCCTATTTACTATGTATGAGGCGCTAAATGAAAAATTAGCAGAACAATTCGGCAGAAGGCCCGGACATGCCCCGACTTGTTAACAAAATGTATTTATTAAAGTAAGATTTTAACAGAAAAATTACAAAGGTCATCTTTACAGTGATGTAAAGTTAAATTATGTCGCACGATATCAACTCAGTAATGATATGAGTGACAAAATACAAAGCTTAAAAAGAAAATTTCCATAAATGGGCGTGGCTCCCGGCCCTTTTTTCGTTTAAATGTTGTCGAGGATACTGTTTAACGTGCCACTACAAGTCGACACAAAGAAGATTAAACAGGCATAACTCCTTTTGAAATTTGTGTATGGGCATAGATTTTTAGTGATGGCTACTGTATGTTCTCGGTGTGAAAATGGGCGGAGATCGTTAGATATGCAGGACGCGCCCGAGTTGGTTTATACACAACGCCACTCGTCCGTCTGTCATTCATGATTCCGCTCGGGAGGGAGCTCGCAAGAGGAGAGATCCTATAACACGATAACTTGAGCAAAAAGATTGTATTATACCTTTACACTAAACTCAGTTCACAAGTACTTATCTGAACTTCAATTTATCTTAGGTATTGAACAAACATGAACGAAATCCGACTATGACCAACGCCACACTTTTTCAGATATCGAAAATTACGAAAAAAATGAAAAAAGGCCAATAATTCTACTAAACCAAAATGACGTACAAAAAAAAAGTTACATGAAACATTGGTAATAGGTAATTGGATTGTTTTATTGACGGTAACGACAGATAAACTTAGTGAAAAAACCTAATTATAAAATGGTTGAAGTCACAAAACCTACCTCTCTAATTAAGTAAGACCAGAAAAATGAAAAAGTTCTAGCTAGGCGAAATAAAAAACCCCTTAAAATCTTGGCAGGTATTACTTCATATTACCAATACAAATTTTAACGCGGTCAAGTCCCACAATTATTGATTGTTCTGTGTACATACCACCAAACATGGTCCACCTATTTTTGGTCTGATATCTCTGGAAACACGCTTCACACGCACTAAAAACCCTATTTAAAACTCGATCATTAAATATCCTTTAATTTCATGAACCCACTAAATCGTAACAAACTCAATTTCTAGAATCACTTCCCTGATTCCAATCCTTTATAGGCGTCAACATCGAAACGTCCAGTCAGCGTCCCACCTCTAGAACTAAGCCCCACGACGCCTTTATTTAAAATACTCATTAACGTTCAGATCCCTTTCGTTTACTATACCCATATCGGAACAAATAAAGTTCACCCCTGGTCCAATCCGTTTTTTGGCGATATCTCTGAAAAGGTTCGTACAACACTATAGAACGAAAGCCCCACTCCCCTTTTAAAAATACTACATTAGCAAACCTTCAATTTGATACCCATAATCCGTATATACAAAAACAAAGTCTAGAGTCACACCCTGGTCCACACTCAACCCTCCTAAATAATTAGCGATACCGATCGGAAAAATGTAGGCGTCCCACCTAGTAGAAACTAAAAGATGCCTCTACATCCCTATTTTTGTTAAATATTAAAATACTCATATAACATAATCCCTTTCGTTTAGATAATACCCATAATTAGGCACCTCTCAAAAAACAATTCTAGATGCTCCACCAACAAATGGCCCCCTTATAGGCGTCGATATCAAATTACGAAACGAGTACGTCACCGTCATTGGGAAACTAAGGATTAACTACTAACCTTTTTAAAATAAAATCTACATAATAAAACAACCTTTATTTTAGATTGACTCTTCAAACAATTGTACAAAATCAAATTCTAATGTCCCACGTCCTCGCATTTCCATTTTTATTTCCTTTTTTGGCGATATCTCGATAACGTCGTCACACGCTATTAGAACTATAGTGAGTTTTACGGTATTCCCTTTTTTACAAATACGCTATTCTAACTTACTCTTTTTCTTTTTGATAGTTAATTTATTTACCGTGACTCTGATTTGGTATCCAACAAATTCTGACAGTGGTCACTTCCCTGAGTTTCACTTCTATTATTATGGCGATAGTCTACCTAGAAACGGCGTTCCCCAAATATGGTGAACTAAGGCTATGTGTCACTTTCCCTATTTTAAAACATACTCACTTCAAACAACCGTTTGCATTTGATACCCATAGTCCGTACAAAAACGCATTTCTAAGATGTGTCGCGTCTTCCTTATGGCTCTCGTACCTTTAGTTTGGCGATATCTCGAAATTAGTGGACCACCTTATACAAGCAACCACTGTCTTACTTATCATGCATATGGGTTTATTATTGTTGTTGACACTCGTGCGCTGAACGCGAGATACGCGAGCCGTTGATTAAAAACACACATTCAGTAATACCTGTAATTTGATTAAGTAGTCCCATTTTTATCGTACAAACACATTCTAGATGTCACTCAGCTTTCATGGCCTACTTTTATGGGCTATATTTTTCTGATAATAATCAATTTGTTGTCGCTCTCCTTTAGCTAAGAGAACTTATTTAGTTGCCCACTCCCTTGAAAATAACGCCTTATAACACTTTGTTGTATTTTTTCTTTTTGGTACGAAGCAGTGAACAAATTTGCCTATGAAAAATAAAATGTTTAAAATATTTTAAGTATGTAACTTTTTATATTGTTCTCATTTGAATCATAAAATAAAAGTATATTTCATTCTTTTTTTTTTTTTCAGTTTTATTTTTTCTTTTATTTTTTTTTTTTATTTTTAACTTTTTTTTTTTTTTTTTTTTCCTTTTTTTTTATTAAATTTTTTTTTTTTTTTTATTTTTCTTTTTTTTTTCTCTTTTTTTATTTTTTTTTTTTTCTTTTATATTTTTTTTTATTTTTTTTGTTTTTTTTTTTTTTTTTTTTTTTTTAATTTTTTTTTTTTTTTTTTTCTTTTCATTATTTTATTTTCTTTTTTTATTTTTTTTCATATATTTTTTCTTTTTTTTTTTTTTTATTTTTTTTTTTCCTTTCTTAATTATGTTTTTTTTTCATTTTTTTTTTATTTTTTATTTTTTTTTATTATTTTATATTTTATTTTTTATTTTTTTTTTTTTTTTTTTTCTATTTTTTATTAAAATTTTTTATTTTTTCTCTTAATATTTTTATTTTTTTTTTTTTATATTTATTTTTCTATTTTTTCTCTTCTTTCTTTTTTATTTTTTCTTTTTTTCTTTTATTTTTATATTTCTATTTCTTTTTCTTTTATTTTTTTTTATCTCTATCTTTTTATATCTTGTTTTATCTTATTATTTTTCTATTTTATGTTTTCTATTTTTCTATTTTATCGTCTTTTTTTGTATTTTCTATATTTTCTATATTTATTTTTCTCTCTCTAATTTATGTGTATTTGTATATGTCCTATCTGTGTATATTTTATCTACGGACTCTGTTTGTATGTTTTTTTTTTTTTTTTTTTTTTTTTATTATTTTTTTTTTTTTTTATTTTTACCTTATTTTTTTTTTTTGTTTTTATTTTTTTTTTTTTTAATTTTTATTTTTTTGTGTTATTAAATGTTTTTGAATTGTTTTTTTTTTTAAGGAGGAATTTACAATGTGTTTATAGAAAAGATGGGGTGAAATGGTGCATTGTTTTGTGTTCTTTTTTTTTTGCAGGAGTATATAACTTTTTTTTTTTTTTTTTTTTTTAGAGAATGAAAATTAGATGACTTTTTTTGTATTAAAATTTGTGAAACTATCTTTTTTGTGGCATAGTGGAATTTTTTGGCGATCATATTAAAATGGATTGTTTTTTTTTTTTAATTTTTTGTTTTTATCTGGTATTATAATTTTTTTTTCTTTATACGAATTTAATGACTACTTTTAAAGAATAATTCTAATTAGTTAATAATAATTTAATTAATGATAGACATAGAATAAAAAATTATTTTATTTTTTTTTTTTTTTTTTTTATTATTTTTTTTTTTTTTATTAAAATAAAAGTTAAAAAGAAATGGTGCACGTAGTTACAAAAGAAATAAATGTGCTACAGTCATGTGGAATATATGGTTTTTTATAATTTTATATTTTTTAATTTTTTTGGATTTTTTTTCGATAGTGATGATTTGCTTTATACCTGTACAACCAACCGTTATCCAATCGAAGTTATAATACCCGCGTACAAGTACAGCTGGGTACAAAAATTAACAAATATACACTTATGTTGATTAAAATAGCAGCGGAGCTTCTACTTTGACAGAACGATTCATAGTAGCTCTGAAAATTATTATTCTAGGGCGCACTTTACATTTTTGTTCACCGTTTATAAACACAGTTCTAACAATATGTAAACATGAGCAAAAAAATCAATGTTGTACGCAATTTTATAATTTTTGCAGTGCGATTAAAATATTGTTCCGAATATTAGCAAAACTAAGGGGTGTTGCCAACTCTAAGCCGATGCTAAACAGTGATATCATGCACATCCATAGATCAATCATTATGTATGTACTACATACACGAATCAATAATTGCGTCTACACATATGTACGTATACGAGCAGCGGAGAAACAATGTACAAACACATGCATATATCTTATCTGAGTTGTCACAAGAGAGGGCAATAATTTGTGCAAGTATTACTCAAATGAGAAATTATACATCTGTGGTTGTAGCTGAGAAATTTATGACTAAGTAAAATTCTGGAAGCGCCTAGAAGATGCCACGAAGAAATCACAGAGTATAAAAGCATCAGCGGTAGAGGCGCTATGGGCAAGTTTGGATTAAGACGCTATCTAGCGAGCAATAGCAGTATTATTTTGATAGTAGTTTCATTTGAGCTATCAATCAGTTTGGTTATTAAGCAAGCTATTCGTTGCAAAGTTTGAGTGCATTGTGGAGTACTTTAATAAATGCCATTTAGCATTATTAAATATTAGAGTTATTTATTCAACAGTTTAGTGATTCGAACTTAGCAGAGGGTGGCAAATAAGAGGATTTGCAAGTAAATTCGTTACAATATGTTCATTCTTCGCAGACGCTTCAATTATTACGTTAATTTCATTAGCTGCGGAAAGCTTGAATTAAAATTTAGCCTAACGTTGGTAATCAGCTAATTCTACGTTTATACTCAAAGCACTAAACTTCCGAAAAGCGAATTTTCATAAAATAAAATGCAAGGAAAGGTCAAATTGTACCAAGATTTAGAAAAATTTGCGGTATGTAATTACAAAATATTCGCAAATGCTTTAAACTAAAAAAAATTAAGGTGGGAGTAAATGAGCAAATCATACGCATTGACCGGAACATTTTTGTGAGGAATGTGGTAAGAGTTGCAGGCCATCAAGAAAGTTTGGTAAAAAATATGGTAAGCTTGGTATACTGTCCTGCAAAAATCACGAGTACTCCCTGCATGCATGTATGGAGTACTCGCTTTGGACCAAGGGAATGCTCCAAAATTAACCACAATTCATACAAAAAATATGGTCCAATTAACATTGCGATGTCTTAGGACTGGACCATATACTCCAGCTCAGCATTACATCAGAGTAATCCATGGAGTACTCCAGTATGACACAAGTGGACCACATGATCCAACGATTTTTGCAGGGTAGTGCTGCTATTTTTGTGAACAGGTTTAATTTCTTATTTAACATAAAAGTTGTGTTTGAAAGACAGAGTAAACAACTAATATTGTGTATTATTTAACTTATTCAAGCTGTATTACAGATATCAACAAACTACATTTAATTGATTTGAAATGCAAAAATTATTCAACTTTTTCTTTGCATATGAAGTGCTACTATTTTTGTGAACATAACTGTATATTAGAATGGGCCCGATTACGAACATCGAAAGCCAATGTCGATGTTTTGGAACCTAACATCAAAAAACTAAGAAAGTACATTTTGCTTACGGATCAGTTAAAAAAAATATATAATGTTTGGGTCCAATTGTTGTGGTTGTTGTTGTTGTAACGATAAGGTTACCCCCGAAGGCTTTGGGGAGTGTTATCGATGTGATGGTCCTTTGCCGGATACAGATCCGGTACGCTCCGGAACACAGCACCATTAAGGTACTAGTCCGACCATATCGGGAATGATTTATATGGCCAAATAAACCTTCATGCCATACCTCCCTACCCACCCCCAAGTTCCATGAGGAACAATGTGTTGTACATTGTTATCTGGTTTGGCACCTCCCAGTTGAAAAGGTTGGCCGCATCCCTTTATTGTGGCAACACAAGTCTAAAATTACAGAAGGGTTGAAGAAACTGATTGAAATTTGAGTGTACATTGTTATAACGCCGGCAGTATAATACTGGCAATACTTGGGCGAATGCGGACACAGGACGTTCCGGGGCTTAAGCCAGACTGTCGGCGAAACGCTTAATATATATATATATATATAATATTATATAATATAATATATATATTATATATATATGTACTAGCTCTAAACTTTGCTGCTTGATTACCAGCCAACTCGCATTAGGTTATTTAGATAAAATACGTAATATCTTCATTACAAAACTTAAACCACACACTTACTCGTATTATAGTCGCCTCGCCTTCACTCAAATGTAATAAAATCGGAAAAAGATTTGCAATCAATTGCTCGTGTAATGCTTCTGTAGACGCGGAATTCGGTGATATGCTGCCATTCGCATCATGCGCTTGTTTGGACTCACACAAATCACCAAACAAAATAATCGATGCTTCACGTATTTCAATTGAATAACTACCAAAAATGGGCGTATGCGTATAGCCAATGAGACATGAAATGATTCCAAACGATCGCTAGGCAAAGTTTGTAAAATGCGCGCTAAACCACGCATACTTTCCAATGGTATATTTATAAGACAATCACTGCAAACGAGAATAAGATCAATGAAATGACGAATTAAGAAAAATGTAATGCACAAAGCACCCACACTCACCCAGCCGTATCATCGATACCCTTAAGTAATGCCGTAACTGCAGCCTCTGTATACTTTTCAATATCATGCTCAGTCAAACTACCCACATAACCTAATCCCTGTATGCTGATACCACGCACTATTGCGTTAGGATCACTCAGTGCTGAACTTAAGTGCAACATAATGATTGAAGATATCTCACCACATGGCTTCAACGGCACTAAACGCGAAAACAAACCTACAGCTGCTATACGCTGACCGTCATATGGTGATGATACATATTTACTGAGTGCAGTAACAACATGTTTCATTGTACTCGAAGCAATTTGAAATTGATTTACTAAACCAATAGCCATTGGCGTTAATAATTCAATATAATTTTTCCAAATCGGTGCTACTGGCTAAATGTGTATGCACTGTTAGTACGGTAGCTAATTGTTCCATTTCTAAATTGCCAAGGAATGCTTGAAATGTTTCTAAGACGATTTGACAGGGATTCAATTTGATTAGTTCCTTATTTGGTATGAAACCAAATTTCGATTTTGTCGTGTTGGATACTGAGTTGTTATTAGAGGTGTTGGCGCCGCCTTGTTGATTGTTTGAGTTGTTTTGTTGATTGCCTGTGTGCATAGGTGGCGCTAAATTTGTGTAGGTGGCCAAAGATGTTAAGAGCATTGTAAAGATTTCGGGAAAATTTTTGCTTAGTTCCTGTTCAAAAAAGAAAATAACGAAAAGTTAAAATAACAAGTAAAGGTGTCAAAGTTCGGGTGTAGCCGAGCATTATATACTCAGCGTGAGCTTCAATGGCACATTTCATTTCAGATAAATTACTTTTCTACATAACACGTGGCGCCGCCCGTTTAAAAAAAATCTCTCCCCATTTCCTCTTACAATAAAACTTGATAAGTGAAAAATCATTGATTCAAACCTATTTTTTTGTTAAGTTATAGGTTATTATTCTAGTCTACGTACGACTCTGTTAAACCTTTTAAACTTGTTTTATATCTAAGTTGCCGTGGTCTTTAACCGATCCCGTCCACTTTTACTAGAAATATTTTCTGCTATAAGGAAAATATGTGTACCCAATTTTTTACGATATGTAAATTTTTCTTCGAGTTATGGCTCCCGAAACATTGAAAATTGCTTAGACAAAAATGGGCGGTGCCACACCCATTTTTTTTTAAATTTAAGTGTTTTCCAATTTAATGTTATAATTCAATTTAGAAAGTAAATTCTATTGATACAAAGCTCTTTTTCGCTAAGATATAGCTTATTATTTTCTTCTACGACCTTTTTAAAAATCTTTTATATAAAATGGGCGAGGTCTTTAACCGATTTCTTCCATTTTTTCTAGAAATATTTCCTGCTATACGGAAAATTTGTGTACCCAATTTTTTTAAGATCCGTTTAATTTTTCTTCGATTATATCTCCCGAAACATAGAAATTGCTTAGTCATAAAAGGGGCGGTGCACGCCCATTTTTTAAAATTTGAAGTTTTCCTATTTATTGTTATAACTCCATTTGGTAATGAAATATTATTGATATAAAGCTCTTTTTGCAAAGATATAGCTTATTTTATTCGTCCACGACCTTTTAAAAATCTTTTATATAAAAGTGGGCATGGTCCTTAACCGATTTCGTTAATTTTTCTTCAAAGCATTCGTATAGTAAAGGCAACCTCTGCTCGAATTTGTTACGATAGGTTTAACGATTTTTGATTTATGATTAATATTTGTAAAATTGATTTTATCACAAGTGGGAGGTGCCACGCTCATTTTAAAACTTTTTTCAAATTTTTATCAGAGTCTCAATATCAATCCACATGTCAATTTCAGCATTCTAGGTGTATTATTTACTAAATAATCAGCTTTTTTTGTGTTTTCCAAAATGTTATATACTAAAAAGTGGGCGTGGTTACCATCCGATTTCGCACATTTTCAATACCAATCTATTCTGGGTCCAAATAAGCTCGTGTACCAATTTGGTGAAGATATCTCAATATTTACTCAAGTTATCGTGTTAACGGACGGACGGACGGACGGACATGGCTCAATCAATTTTTTTTCGATACTGATGATTTTGATATACGGAAGTCTATATCTATCTCGATTCCCTTATACCTGTACAACCAACCGTTATCCAATCAAGTTTATATACTCTGTGCGCAAAGCACGCTGAGTATAAATATCATTTTTGCTTGAGTACGTATACCTCTTTAATATCCTTGCATGGCATAATCTCTTTTAGCGCACAAAAATAGCGAATGGTTGCACGCTAGCAATTTTTTGACGTTCATTCGCCGGTGCTTCATTTGACTCGAACAAACACGAAGAACTTAATATTTGTAAGAAATTTTCTAAAAGCGCGCCAGTCAAGTCGGCATCATTGGCAATGAGGTGCCAGTATTCACGATATTGCTGCAACAAATTGAAAAAGTTAAAATATTTTAAATTTATCTTATTTACTTAGGCCGGGTTTTTCAGTGCTGGTTTAAACTCCAGTTAAAGTTGACTAGAGTTTAACCCTGCCACTTCGGCCGCTTTAGCTGAGATGAGCAGGAAAATTGTATGTTATCGAACAAAGCTCTAACTCTAACTCTACTGATAACCCGGCATTAATAAACCGTTTTTTATGGTTAAGTGCCGTTTAGGTTAGTTGAACTGGTCTCTGAATGAAGACCTCAACTAGACTTGGCAAATACTATCTCCAAAGGGGCCTAGAATATTCCCGCGGCAGGCATGCCTGTTGTAAGAGAATACTAAGTAAAATTCACAGACCTAGAAGGTTTCACGTGACCATATCAAATCGTTGCCGAGATGATCGAGCTAGTGTCATAATGATGCTAGTTTTCGAAAATTACCGGACCGCTATCTACAAAGGAACCGCAAGAGTGTTATATCCCCTGCGAACTATCTAAGTGGGTATTGAAATTTTATTCCTTACCTTTCATATGGCAATTGTTGTGTTAACATTTCGAAGCAAACCAGTTTTGGATGATGTTTTGTAAGCGCTACGAGAGCTTTTAATACACCCGACCGTGCACGATTTATATCACAATTTCGAATAGCCTAAATGTAGAAATGTTTTGTGATTCAAAAAGACATATCGCACACTAACTACAAAAGAGTCATAACTTAAAATTTTTCAAAATCGGTTTTTCCATAAACCAATTCACAGTACACATTTCTAACTGCCCCTTAAATTTCGTTGTCATTATTTTCTTCTTTAACTGGAAAATTACCGTTATGCCAGTTTTGGTGTTGATTGCATCGCTTGCGCTGTATCAACTAATGAGTATTATTTTTAGTTGTGTCAATGTGCTTAAGAATAGAGTTGTGCTTTTTCGTTCATTTCAGAGATTCGAATCTTTCGTTCTTTTTCTGATGAACGAACAAGTTGTTCTTTTTGTTCATTTGTTCTTTTTTTTTCAAGCAAATTTGTTCACTGCTGCTCGCCCCCGCGGAAAAAGCCAACAAGTATAGATTGGGGTGTGTATGCAGCAATGCTTTGTGTAGGTATATTTAAATGTGTTATGAATAAATAAGTTAATATATATATATGTATAATTAACTTCAAAAAAAAGTTACAAATTTCGGAAGATCCAGGAAATTGAAAGAGTACAGACACAAATTGTAAATATGAACTTTTCAAGTTTAATAAATGTAATAATTAGTTTCTTACAAAACATGTTTTTCATAAATAGTCCATACATATATTGTTGTAGCAGTGCCACACACAAAGATGACCACACATATCTTTAGTGTAAGTGGCATCATCGACATTCGTGCTCACTGTGAATTTCTGCGTATGTATGTTCGCGAACGAGATGAGAGAAAGAATAACATGAGATGAAACGAACTAAAAGAACAAATAGAACCGAAATCGAAGATCTAGTTCACTTGTTCAGTTGAGAGACCCGGCCAATTGAACAAGTTCAGAACGAAACGACCCAACTCTACTTAAGAACAAGTGAACAGTTTTTTTACGCATAAAGCGTATTATTTTAAATTCTGACTATCTTGTTGCAAAAAAGTTTTAACTTTGCTGTGTATTAATTAAAATTGTGTCTTTTTATACGTAAAGAGTAAGTAATTTTGCTTGTATTATTGTGAAATGTGGCTTTTTTGATGAAATAATTGTCATATATAATTGTCATAAATAGTCATAATTCAAAATTGCTATATATTTTGTCCGTAAACAAATAATTGCAACAAAATTTCGTCAATTCATTTTATAATGAAGGTCTCCTTCTTTGTAAAACTGGATTTGAGTATAACATTACAGACGTTTTCACATAACCGTTTTTCTTCTCTCCTGAACATTAACATTTTTCAAGTTGTAACTCTTTTGTAGTTAATGTGCGATATATGTAATTTTCCAACTTACGCTTAAGCTCTCTTTGACCAGATCCGGGATAGCGTGGAACAATTCGGACCCTTTGTGCTGAATAAAGAATTTCAGCACCACCGAAGCGCCAATCGAGGAACTTTGTTCTGGATCGCAAAGTCCTTGTAAAAGAGTCTTACTGAAATATACAGTCTTACATGAGTATAGAATTTAGACATGTGGTCGATAACAAAAATAATCATGGCAAAGTGTATTTAATGTTACTATTAGGTAATTTAGAATACATAATGCGGACAACGTCAATAGAGACCATTTCTATGAGAAACTAGAAAATAAATACAATAACTGCCTCGCCATGACATCGACATTATGCTTGGCGACTTTAACACTACATTCAAAAAATTCAGTCTCTATAATTCAACATGTCCGAATTGGTTCAGACTAATTGACTCCGCTGCAGCTAAAAATGTTATCATCTGCAGACTGCGGTAAAAGGATGACATTTAGGGTCAAGCTGCCTACAAGCCCTACTATTGAGAAGAATCGTAGAAACTCTTTTTCCGACACAAGATTACTGGACCTATCATAGTGAAGACCTCGAAGGTATGGAAATCCCAGAAATAACATAGCAGGAGGTACTAGATGCAACACAAAGATTTGCGGACAGCAAGTCTCCAGGACCGGATGGAGTGCCAATTATAGTTCTTAAATCAGCGATAAGGTCTAGAACATCGGTATTTACGGATCTCTTCAACGCCTGTTTCCAAGAAGGCGTCTTCTCTCGCTCATGGAAACGTCAAAAACTGGTTCTTTTGTTGATACCTGGTAAGGTTCTCGAACGTATTATTAGTGAGAGTATGCAGCAGACCCTGGAAATCAAATAGATTGGATTTCGAAAATCGAGATTCACGATAGATGCAAGTTAACACGCTGGCGGCACCCAACATGTTGCATTCCCACAGTCCCAGAAATACACGTGCCGCTGTGTCAGCACAAATATTGTTCCTATATTAATTGCAACCCAACTCCCTCGTCAAGGCCAAGCTCATTTCACCATAACGCGCAATAGCATATCATACTTAGTACCTCTGGCTAACATTAATTGGAGACGCAATGCGCTAGACGTTGCGTCAGCAAATTCTAATTCACACGATTATGAAATAAGGCAATTGCAGAAGTGCACATTTCTGCAATGCACGAAGCCCGTGGGAAGTCAAGGCCAAGGTAGCTCGTATGCGGACGGCGCATGTGTCTGGCTACAGAATGTAGCTGCGCAAAATGTTATAAAAGGAAGCAGCAGATCATGCAGAGGGCAGTTGCGTCGGGGTTCTTATACTAACTACTATCGTACTGTATCGAATATTAAAGCAATAAAATTGTTACACTTTTACTTAAAAAGCTTCTTTTTTGTTTTTGTATCCAGGGCAAGTTGGCCCTTTAGTTTCTTTGGGTATTGAGCGGGCACGGCAGCTTCAAGGAATATCTACATAAGCGTGGGATAGAGGAGGATCCTTTCTGTCCTTACTGTCCCTCCGAATTGGAAAGAGCAGAACATGTAATATTTCACTGCCCTCGTTTTCACGGCGAAAGACTCTCTGTACACAGAGTTTTTGGAGAGGAACCTTCCATTAGGAATTTAGTTGCACGAATGTGCGGCCAAATACATTGTTGGACTGTCGTGAGCAAGATGGCTTTTATAGTAATGACGAAATTGATGCATGCTGAAAGGGAGCGCAGAGAAATGCGCATACGAAGTAGTGGCGACTAAATCGCCATAGACCATGCTTTCCGCACAAAGATAAAAAAACCTTCTCCAAACTTTGGGAAATTGATAGTGCTTCAACATGTTTTTCCAATGAGGGATGAATATCGAGTTGATGTCTTTTCTCCAAGGTGCAACCACCAAAGCCGTCTAAACAGTGCAAACAAAGTTGTTTAAAGTGCAAAAATAAACAACATATTTTATATAATTTTCATGAAAATACTGCAGTATTGGAGTCTAACATTTGTGCAATTAGAAAACCACATTTTAGCACAAGTTAGGAAATAGCATTTTCTCAACTTGAGAAACAGCACTTTTTGCTATATGCAAGCAAGAAACGTTGAGAAAGCAATGATTCTAATAATAAACCAAGCTTAAAAGCTTATTGGATTGCTAGGTAGCGAGGGAGCACGAACACGAAACCCAAATCCCTATTATGACGAAGTAGCAAAGGCAATATCCCTTCTAAAAATATGGAGGCGACGGGCTAACCGCTGCTGTGTTGAAAGAAGGAGGCGACAAGTTGCTAAATAACAGGCATCAACTTCCATGCAAAACATAGTCGGTCTCCCCAATCGAAAGAAAACCGCAAACCGTATCGTATCTAGCGTATTTTGTGAGCGACTGAAGCTCATCGAACTGGACGGATTCATCAGTGCGGCTTCCGATATGGTAAATTTGCCATCCACTAGATTTCCACGACGTGCCAAAATTCTGAAGAAGACACACGATAAATGAATCGAGATGCACTAAATTTTTGCCGGCTTCGAAGGAGCTTTTGACAGCGCGAAAAGGAGCAGCTATGTCTAAATTTGAGTTATCTACAAAGCTTATAAGCCTTTGCCAAATGATGTTAAACAACCTCTTCGAACCATTCTAAATCAAACAGGGATTCTTTAACCTGATGCTGAAAATTAGCGCCAATTAATGAATATATAAATGAAGTTTGATAACCCAGTTAAAGGTATATGAACACCGAAACCGGGATTCAGAATAAGTGTGGTGTGACAAAGATAAATTATAAAATATTAAACAAATGTCTAAGTTGTTTACTCACCAAAATTGTAAATATTGAAAATTGGACATGTGTAACGCTATAATTTTAGCAATTTCACCAGCCAAATTATAAATAATTTTCGGATCATCTGTAATCATTTGTTCCTTAACCAACTCAATCTCCTTCACCCAATCGGTTTCGCTATTGGCAACGGTGAGCGTTTCATATATACACGAAATTTCAAGAGTCTTTTGCAATATATCCACCGACACTTGACGCACAGTGCCATTTGAATCAATACAACGTGGAACAATTTTACCTAACATTTGGCCAGTTTGATTGAATTTCGATGGTGCCTCACAACCGATTTTCATTGATTTAATATAAACGTCCAAGGCGTTATTGAAGACGTGTGAAGCGCAAACGCGTACTTCGGAATTCTTATCTCTTGTCCACGATTCCAATATTGATATTATTAAATCGAGTGTAGATGGTGATGGATCGGTTTCAATGATTGCCTTTGCGAGTGCATTCAACTCGGGCAATGATTCATTCAAATGTTTTGCCAAAAAACTATTACGTTCATCTTCTTCTGGAGAATCAAATTTAATTTTTAAATGCTGAGCGCACGTAAAGAAATTTTTGCAAGCAATCTCAAATATAACACTGCCATCAATGGAATCCGCGGTATCAACTCCACCTGGAAATTTGAAAGGGAAACATTTTTAAACTAATAATAAAATAATTTAAAAGAAAATTTTTTTAATTAAACGGTTTTATTGAAAACAATACTTACATAAAGTAATAATAAGACTAAAAGTTAGAAAATAATTAGGTAGGTCCTAGGTAGTAGTCATCACACTCCTCATCAATCTAGGGCGTTGATCAGACAATTAAATAAAAGCGTTGGGCGCGTGAAATTTCTAAATATGTGAGGCGTAGCATAACCTTATTATGGTTCAGTTGGTCTTACTTATGCCTATCAATAGAAATTTGACGCGTCCAACGCTTTTATTTAATTGTCTGATCAACGCCCTAGATTGATGAGGGGTGGGATGACTAGTACCTAGGACCTACCTAATTATTTTCTAGCTTTTATTATTATTATTACTTTATGTAAGTATTGTTTTCAATTAAACCGTTTAATTTAAAATTTTTTTTTATTATTTTAATTTCAAGTGTTTAGTCTTTATTTAATTGCCTATTGCTTCTCATTCTATTTAGTTCATTTAGTGACTTATTATTTCAAAGATTATTTCCTAACAATTTGTTACAATCTAAGTCCTCAATACATAATCCTTCCAAAGACTTTACTCGACTCTGCGCCACGTATGCTTGTCCCTCCTCCGACTCCAAAATATTTTTATGTCTCTTCTACCGGATGTAATATTTGTTCCAAATATGAGTCAAATCGGACATCATAGGTCGCTTTCTATTCATGTATGTATTATGTGTTCCAAATATGGACCAAATTGGACCACAACAACATAGGTCGCTTTCTATTCTTGTATGTATTATGTGTTCCACATATGAACGAAATCGATTTTTTTAAATATTTCGATCCATGCGCCATCTATCGGAGTTTTTTCTTATTATTGCATTGTCATCGGGTTCTGAACTATATTACAAGTTTCAAGCTTGTAGATTATCGGGAAGTTACTTAAATTTTAATTACAAAATTCGTGCCGACCAGCCTGTCAAGTCTAGCTAAATCAAACCGTTTAATTATAACAGTAAGGTGGAGCACATTTTTCAAGTAACTTGTTCCTGTAACTTATAGGTCCTCTGGCCTTTAATTTCAAACCCAAAGGCTTGATTTCAAACTCAGAAAAGGAGGATGAGTGCCTTTAAAATTTATTCAAAGCTCATGGTAGACCCACATTTAGCAATACGACAAGAAAAGAAGCCAATAACATAAATAACAACAGGACTGTTTTTGGAATAATTTCCAGACGTCTTCGGTACTATTTTGAAATTGTTTTGAGGATAATCTTGGGGATGTTTGGAATGTTGTTTGGGATCATTTCGGGATTTTTTAAAGAATCATTTTATTTAAGGATGAAGGTTGTCCTAGTAATTTGGGGATAATTTCAGGATCGTTTTAAGGTTTTACCAGGGTTTATTTGGGGATTGTTTAGGGATCCTTTCCGGCACTGTTCCGAAACCATTTCGGGTTATATTATACTATTTCAGATGCATTGCCGGTTTTTAATATAATAAAGAGCTAGCGGTAATATCAGGACTATTTATACTCAGCTGAGCAGAGCTCACAGAGTTTATTAACTTTGTTCGTATAACGGTAATCCGTAACGGCATAAACTAATCGAGATAGATATAGACTTCTATATCTCAAAATGATCTGGACGAAAAAAGAAATTCATTTAGCCATGTCCGCCCGCCCGTCCGTCCGTCCGTAAACACGATAACTTGAGTAAATTTTGGGGTATCTTGATGAAATTTGGTATGTAGGTTCCTGAGTGCTCATCTCAAATCGCTATTTAAAATCAACGAAATCGGACTACAACCACGCCCACTTTTTCGTTATCGAAAATTTCGAAAAACCGAAAAAGTGCGATAATTCATTACCAAAGACGGATAAAGCGATGAAACTTGGTAGGTGCGTTTACCTTATGACGCAAAATAGAAAATAAGTCAAATTTTGGACAATGGGAGTGGCACCGCCCACTTTTAAAAGAAGGTAATTTAAAAGTTTTGCAAGCTGTAATTTGGCAGCCGTTGAAAATATCGTCATGAAATTCGGCAGGAACTATACTATATGTGTGCTAAATAAAAATTAAGTCAAATTTTAACAAAAAATTTAATATCTTTACATTATATAAGTAAATAATGTCAACATTCAACTCCAGTAATGATATGGTGCAACAAAATACAAAAATAAAAGAAAATTTCAAAATGGGCGTGACTCCGCCCTTTTTCATTTAATTCGTCTAGAATACTTTGAATGCCATAAGTCGAACAAAAATTTACCAATCCTTGTGAAACTTGGGGCATAGATTCTATGACGATAACTGTTTTCTGTGAAAACACGATAACTTGAGCAAAAATCGATATATCTTTACTAAACTTAGTTCACGTACTTATCGGAACTCACATTATCTTGGTATAAAAAATGGCCGAAATCCGACTATGACCACGCCCACTTTTTCGATATCGAAAATTATGAAAAATGAAAAGAATGCACTAATTCTATACCAAATATGAAAAAAGAGATGAAACATGGTAATTGGATTGGTTTATTGACACAGAATATAACTTTAGAAAAAACTTTGTAAAATGGGTGTGACACCTACCTTAAGTAGAAGAAAATGAAAAAGTTCTGCAGGGCGCAATCAAAAGCCCTTGGAATCTTGGCAGGAATACTGTTCGTGGTATTACATATATAAATAAATTAGCGGTACCTGACAGATGATGTTCTGGGTCACCCTTTCTGGGTCCACATTTTGGTCGATATCTCGAAAACGCCTTCACATATACAACTAAGGGCCAATCCCTTTTAAAGCCCTCATTAATAGCTTTAATTTGATACCCATATCGTACAAACACATTCTACAGCAGACCTGTTAAATTTGAATTAGAATTAGTAATCAATTAATTAGATGCCTTTTTTTAGTGGCCAATGATTATTTCAATTGCTTTCCGAAAAAAGCAATTAATAATTGATTACCATTAGAAAAAAATTAAAAAAATCATAATTTCTTCCGATTATTGAAAAAAATAAAAAAAAATAAAATAATATTTGATTATTTTTGATTTTTTCGATTACTTTTGATTTTTTTAAATTATTTTTTATTTTTTTAAATTTTTTTTTATTTTTATTTTTTCCGCTTTGTTGAAAGAAATAATCTCCTTTGTTGCATGCACGGGATAATTTCTACATACAAGTACGTTTTAGGATGCAATAGTAAATCGCAAGCGCTTATCGAGACGAATATATACATGCATCATATAGGGCGAATGGTATATGAGCGTTGATCTAAACATATTCTCCGGTAAGTATACACACATCTGCTTATTTTACTACACTTATTTTATAAAATAATGTGGGATCGAAAACGGCGGTTTTTCTAAATACCCAGACAATATGTAAAAAATGTTGGATTCATAGGTTGGCATCCAAAAGCTTTCATTTAACAGCGATTCTTTATGGTGTCACCCTTAAGTCTAGCCAATTTTGTTATATCCAAAATAAATATATCCACTATTTTGGTTAACGTTATGGCTATACACTGATTATTTTGTACATACAAGTACATTGCTGGATGTAACGGTATATCGTGAGCGCTTATCTAGGAATATGGGTACATACATGCCCACCAACAAATTATCGTGTCTATAGATGTATCCGACGAATACCTTGCGGGGGAGTGCGTATTGTTTTACGACAAAACAATATGCTCAAACAATATGTATGAGTAATACTACCTAGGTTGATGGTTGATAGCTTCACTTCCAACTGGAGCGATCCTCTAAGTTGTTATTCATCATCATGATCAGTTGTCTAACCAAAGGTGTTTATATCCCAAAAAAAATTTATTAACATACATATGTCCATGTACATTAGATTGAAACTTCTTTTTATTTCCTTATGATTTTACGCCTAGGATATTTCCTATAAAATTTTAAGTTTTGCATAGTGAGCCATATTTTATTACTAACAATGGAAATTTCAAACACATTTGTTTGCCTATCATACATTATTATTTTCGGCATGGTTGGATATTTTACAAGAATATATATATGTGACCCGGTCTATGAAAAGGTGGCTTATGACTCAAAAAAGGAATTGGGAGAAACAACTGTTAAAGATAAACAATGCATTTCTTCAGTTTCTTAGTAGCAGTAAGATTTTTTTTAGTCATAAGCCACCTTTTCATAGACCGGGTCACATATATACAGTGTACTCTCTCCTAACGGATACCTCTCTTAAGCGGACACCTCTAATAAACGTACAATTTTTTCAGTACCAAAAAAATCCTTAAGCATTTTTTAAGTTTTTCCCTTTTGAGCGGACAACCCTCCCATAACAGGACGCGGACACTTGCTTTTTACCCCAAAGGGCTTTTTAATTTCCCATAACCGGACAGCTTACAACACTTTTTTTCATTTACTCTTTACCATATTCGTACAGCTGTTGCTTAAAGCCAAATTAAACTTCCTTAACCCTAACGCTATAGTCGTAACCATACCCATATCCATAACCATCTCAATGTGATCGATTAATGGTGCCTTAACCTAAAAATCGTGAAAATTTCATAAAAATGATGAAAACGCAAAAAATTACAAACATATTCCCCAAAAAATAAGTATCTTAGTCATAACGTATCCAAAACAATGAAGAAAATCTAAAAAGAGTTATTAAATTCACCAACTCAAATATCTTCTTGTGTGTGTACGTACGTGAATCGCAATGCCTAAAGTAGTGTTGAGTATTAAAGACAAAGTTAATGTCATTGAAATTCATAAGAAAGAAAAACTCAGTGTACGAGAGTTGGCAAAGAAATGTAATATCAGCAAAACGCAAGCTGCTAGCATTATCAAAAACAAGATAAAATTTTAAGTTTGTGGGACACTGACGTCAAACCGGAGAGAAAAAGGAGTCTGCTGAAGCCCAAAGGCCTTAATATTGATAAATTGTGCTACGAATGGTTTGTGAAGGCTCGAAATAAGAGCATTCCTCTGTCAGGCACACTTATAAGGAGTAAAGCTAAAGAAATTGCAGTGAGACTCAATTACGACGATTTTAGTCCATCATCCGGCTGGCTGGGAAGGTTCAAAAAACGTCACAACATAACTTTCCGTACAATTATTTTGTACACAAGACTTTATTCTTTAATTTATGAACCTCCTAACTCAGTCTTATTTGTATGTATTAATATTCTTGTTTTGTAAATAAAACTGTTTAAACATTCATCAATAATACTTTTCTCATAAGCGGACACCTCTCATAAGCGGACAAATTTGGCAGTCTCTTAGGTGACCGTTTAAGAGAGAGTACACTGTACATTTTAAAAGTCTATAACAGCGGTCGGCTGCTAATACGTGCCCTAAAAGACTTAGATTGACCTCAGTATTAATAATCCGAATGCGGAAAACAAAAATTTTGAGTCGTTCAAAATATATTAACGAATAAAAATGCTTATATATGAAAAAGCTCTCTAAATGGGACGAAGAACACTCACATAGTGGCGATGATATGAAACCAATATTACTAAAATAAAGCGAACAATATGATAAACTTTGATTACAAAACAATCAGTGCATAGCCATAACTTAATCCAAAATAGCGGATATATTAATTTTAGATACAAAACAAAATTAGCTTGACTTAAGGATGAAACCATTATTATTTTATATAATGAATGTAATAATGCGCATATGTACTTACCTGAGAATATGTTTGAATCAACGCTCATATACCATTCGCCCTATATGTTGCATGTATATATTCGCCTCGATAAGCGCTTACGATTTACTATTGCATCCTAAAATGTAGATACTTGTATGCATGCAACAAACGAAAATTTTTCTTTCAACCAAGCGGAAAAATAATCATCAAAAATAATCATTACTTTTGATTATTTTTCTGATTTTTGAATTTTTTTTGATTATTTCTGATTTTTTTCAATAATCGGAAAAAATCATGATTTTTTTTTGATTATTTTTTAATCAATTGAAAAGTGGCAGATCTAGTTTCCAAGATATCGGCGAAAATATGAAAATACCCATTTTTGCAGAACACTACTTCATATAGGTAGGGCAAAAATTTGTAGTTTTAATTTTTTCGTTTTAAACTGTTGAATTATACATTATACTAATTTCCCATAAACATTTCTTGCCTTCGCCTCCTTTCAGTATCTTCAGTAGTTTGGCCACTATGCCAAAAAGCGTTGAAAAAATTGTGAGAAAAAAAGACATTTTTTAAAAAATTTCAGATTTAACCACTTTAAACTCGGAAAAATTCTATGGACGAAAAAAAGTTAGCCCTCCTCTGTTGTAGGTAATTTAACTACGAAAATTTTAAGCATACCAGGGGGCCTACTCTGTATTGCGATGCGAAAGGCAGTGCGATGCGAAAATAAATTGCGATGCGAAAGGTAATTGGAACTCTGTAGCGCTATCGCATCGCTAACAATGCCGCTTTTTTATTTTTCGCCAAATTTTTTGCTTGAGTATGCATCACTGACCAAACGTCAAAGAAAGAGAACAAAAGAAACAAGGCGATTACAATTTCGGCAAACGATTAATTTTTGTTGAACAAATTAAAAAATGGATTCTGTAGCATTATGGGACGATTTAAATGAAGAAAGGATTGAGGAGGATTATAAGAGACAACTCCAACATTATGAATCTCAGCGATCAAAGGTAATTTAAACGTTACAAAATTACTCATATACTATTGCTTTATGTTCTATCATTAGTTTTGTGCAGAATTTTCGGCTTAATAAGGAAGCCTTTTTGTATGTGCTAAATAGCATTAAAAGTGAGTTGAAAACTCCACGGAGAGCAACGGCAGTTTCCTGAAATAATAAAAGTCTTCTACAACGTTGAAGTTGTTTTCGCGTTGAGTGTTTTAAGTAACCCTTTGGCCTAATCTGGGTGTATTGCCATGAAGTCCACTAGGATTTCAAATTGTTGCTTTTGTGTTTTTGTTTTTTGAGTTGTCCTATATATTTTTAAAAGAATGTACAATGAATATAAAGATATCAATTTATAAAATCATCAATTAATACTTACATATTTGAACAATGCGAATGCCTATTACTTGTAGCAAGAAAAATGCGAAAATGAATGCTGTTTGACATTCGCTTTCGCTATACAGAGTGCTGGCAATGCGAAAAGGGATAAAAATTGCGAATGGGCAAAATGTGAATGCGAAAGTCAAAATATGCATGCGAATGTCAAGATACAGAGTACCGATTTTGCGATTTCGCGTATTTTTTCTTTCGCATCGCAATACAGAGTAGGCCCCCAGTACAACAATCGGACATGCCTTTGAGACTATAGCCCCGTTAACTTGCAAGCGTCTATTCTACAATTCTTTAGAGACAATTTTTATTATACTCAGTTGAGCAGAGCTCACAGAGTATATTAACTTTGATTGGATAACGGTTGGTTGTACAGGTATAAAGGAATCGAGATAGATATAGACTTCCATATATCAAAATCATCAGTATCGAAAAAAAATTTGATTGAGCCATGTCCGTCCGTCCGTCTGTCCGTTAACACGATGACGTGAGTAAATTTTGAGGTATCTTGATGTAATTTGGTATGTAGGTTCCTGGGCGCTCATCTCAGATCGCTATTTAAAATGAACGAAATCGGACTACAACCACGCCCACTTTTTCGATATCGAAAATTTCGAAAAACCGAAAAAGTGCGTTAATTCATTACCAAAGACGGATAAAGCGCTGAAACTTAGTAGGTGCGTTGACCTTATGACACAAAATAGAAAATTAGAAAAAATTTGGAAATGGGCGTGGCACCGCCCACTTTTAAAAGAAGGCAATTTAAAAGTTTTGCAAGCTGTAATTTGGCAGTCGTTGAAGATATCACCATGAAATTTGGCAGGAACGTTACTACTATTACTATATATGTTCTAAATAAAAATTAGCAAACTCGGATGAAGAACACGCCCACTTTTTAAAATAAGTCAAATTTTAACAAAAAATTGTATATGTTTACTGTATATAAGTAAATTATGTCAACATTCAACTCCAGTAATGATATGGTGCAACAAAATACAAAAATAAAAGAAAATTTGAAAATGGGCGTGGCTCCGCCATTTTCATTTAGTTTGTCTAGAATACTTTTAATGCCATAAGTCGGACAAAAATTTACCAATCCTTCTGAAATTTGGTAGGGGCATAGATTCCATGACGGTAACTGTTTTCTGTGAAAATGGGTGAAATCGGTTGAAGACACGCCCAGTTTTTATACACAGTCCACCGTCTGTCCTTCCGCTCGGCCGTTAACACGATAACTTGAGCAAAAACCGATATATCTTTACTAAACTTAGTCCACGTACTTATCTGAACTCACTTTATCTTGGTATAAAAAAGATGACCGAAATCCGACTATAACCACGCCCACTTTTTCGATATCGAAAATTACGAAAAATGAAAAAAAAATGCCATAATTCTATACCAAATACGAAAAAAGGGATGAAACATGGTAATTTGATTGGTTTATTGACGCAAAATATAACTTTAGAAAAAACTTTGTAAAATGGGTGTGACACTACCATATTAAGTAGAAGAAAATGAAAAAGTTAAGCAGGGGGAAATCAACAGCCCTTGGAATCTTGGCAGGAATACTGTTCGTGGTATTGCATATGCAAATAAATTAGCAGTACCCGACAGATGACAGAGGGCCACTCGCTGTTTAAAACCCTCATTAATACCTTTAATTTGATACCCATATCGCACAAACACATTATAGAGTCACCCCTTGGTCCACCTTTAAGGCGATATCTGGAAAAGGCGTCCACATATAGAACTAAGGCCCACTCCCTTTTAAAATACTCATTAACACCATTCATTTCATACCCATATCGTACAAACACATTCTAGAGTCACCCCTGGCTACCTTTTTTGGCGATATCTGGAAAAGGCGTCGACCTATAGAACTAAGGATCACTCCCTTTTAAAATACTCATTAACACCTTTCATTTGATACCCATATCGTACAAACACTTTCTAGAGTCACCCCTGGCCCACCTTAATGGCGATATCTCGAAAAGGCGTCCACCTATAGACCTAAGACCCGCTCCCTCTTAAAATGCTCAGTAACACCTTTCGTTTGATGCCCATATCGTACAAAAATTCTAGAGTCACCCTTGGTCCACCTTTATGCCGATATCTCGAAAAGGCGTCCACCTATGGAACTAAGGATCACTCCCTTTTAAAATACTCATTAACACCTTTCATTTCATACCAATATACTACAAGCACATTCTAGAGTCACCCCTGGCCCACCTTTATGGCGATATCTTGAAAAGGCGTCCACATATAGAACTAAGGATCACTCCCTTTAAAATACTCATTACCACCTTTCATTTGATACCTATATCGTACAACACATTCTAGAGTCACCCCTGGTCCACCTTTATGGCGATATCTCGAAAACGCCTTCACATATACAACTAAGGCACACTTCCTTTTAAAATACTCATTAACACCTTTCATTTGATACCTATATCGTACAAACAAATTCTAGAGTCACCCTGGTCCACCTTTATGGCGATATCCCTAAATGGCGTCCATCCTTAGAAATATGGCCTACTCTCTCTTAAAATACTCTTTAATACCTTCCATTTGATACACATATCAGACAACAACATTCCAGGGTTACCTTAGGTTCATTTTCCTACATGGTGATTTTCCCTTATTTTGTCTCCATAGCTGTCAACCGAGTATGTAATGTTCGGTTACACCCGAACTTAGCCTTCCTTATTTGTTCAAACTACGTTTTTATTTTTTTTATAACGTTTTATTATAGACATATGTTTGCACGTTAAACTGTATTCAATTGAGTAATATGAGTATAAATCAGCAATTCAGTAAAAAACAACAACGACAACAACATTAAATACATACATACCTATCTACATCTAAAAAAAAGTCAAATGGAGCGATTTTACTTTACTTACTTACTTAATTGGCGCTTAACCGTCTAAACGGTTATGGCCGTCCAACAAGGCGCGCCAGTCGCTCCTTCGCTCCGCCAACCGGCGCCAATTGGTCACACCAAGGGAGTTTAAATCGTTTTCCACCTGGTCCTTCCAACGGAGTGGGGCCGCCCTCTACCTCTGCTTCCATAGGCGGGTTCCGATAGAAACACTTTATTGGCCGGAGCATCATCTTTCATTCGCATAACATGGCCTAGCCAGCGCAGCCGCTGCGTTTTAATTCGCTGGACTATGTTGATGTCTGCGTATAGCTCGTACAGCTCATCATTAAATCTTCTTCGGTACTCGCCATCGCCAACGCGTAGAGGTCCATAAATCTTTCGAAGAACTTTTCTCTCGAACACTCCCAAAGCCGCTTCATCTGCTGTTGTCATGGTCCATGCTTCTGCCCCATATAGCAGGACGGGTACGATAAGTGACTTGTAGAGTATGATTTTCGTTCGCCGAGAGAGGACTTTACTTTTCAATTGCCTACCTAGTCCAAAGTAGCATTTATTGGCAAGATTGATTCTTCGCTGGATTTCAGTGCTATGTTGTCGCTAGTGTTGATTCTGGTTCCCAAATAAACTAAGTCTTTTACTATTTCGAAATTATGGCTGCCAACAGTAGCGTGGTTGCCAAGGCGCTTATGCGCTGACTCTTTGCTGGATGACAGCAGGTACTTCGTGTTGTCCTAATTCACCATCAAACCCATCTTTACCGCTTCTTTTTCCAGTTTGGAGTAAGCAGAACTAACAGCGCGGGTGTTTAGGCCGATGATATCAATGTCATCAGCATATGCCAGTAATTGCACGCTTTTATAGTATATTGTTCCAGTGCGGTTAAGTTCTGCAGCTAGTATAATTTTCTCCAGCATCAAATTAAAGAAATCGCACGATAGGGGGTCACCCTGTCTGAAACCTCGTTTAGTTTCGAACGGCTCGGAGAGGTCCTTCCCAATTCTGACTGAGCTGATGGTGTTGCTCAACGTCATTTTGCACAGCCGTATAAGTTTTGCGGGGAAACCAAATTCAGACATAGCGGCATATAGGCAGCTCCTTTTCGTGCTGTCGAAGGCGGCTTTAAAGTCGACGAAGAGGTGATGTGTGTCGATTCTCTTTTCACGGGTTTTTTCCAAGATTTGGCGCATTGTGAAAATCTGGTGATGGTAGATTTACCAGGTCTGAAGCCGCACTGATAAGGTCCAATCAGCCGGTTCACGGTGGGCTTCAATCTTTCGCACAATACACTTGAAAGGACCTTATATGCGATATTAAGAAGGCTGATTCCACGATAGTTCGTGCATTTTGCAGTATCCCCCTTTCTTGTGGACTGGGCAAAGAACACTTAGATTCCAACCGTCGGGCATGCACTCCTCCGCCCATATTTTACTAGAAGCTGCTGCATGCGCCTTACAAACTCCTCGCCGCCGTACTTGAGTAGCTCCGCAGGCAATCCATCAGCGCCCACGGCCTTGTTGTTTTTCAATCTGGTTATTGCTATTCTAACTTCGTCATAATCGGGCGGGGGGACATATATTCCATCATCATCAATTGCGGGATCGGGTTCTTCATCTCTGCGCGGTGAATTGCTGCCTCCATTTAGGAGAGCAGAGAAGTATTCCCTCCATAATCTAAGCACTCTCTGGACATCAGCTACAAGGTCGCCGTTCTTATTCCTACAGGAGTTTGCCCCCGTCTTAAAACCTTTCGTCTGTCGCCGTATTTTTTGGTAAAATTTTCGGGCGTTATTCCTGGTGGCTAGCAGCTCAAGCTCCTCGCACTCACGCCTTTCTGCTTCTGCTTTTTTCTTCCTGAAAAGGCGTCTCGCTTCCCTTTTCAACTCACGATAGCGTTCACACACTCCTCTTGTCGCGCTCGCTTTTAACGTAGCCCTGTAGGCAGCGTCTTTTCTTTCGGTTGCAACGCGGCATTCTTCATCGTACCAGTTGTTTTTTCGTGGCCGCCGGTAACCAATTTTTTCCTCGGCGGCAGTACGAAGTGCTTTGGAGATATGCTGGCACTGCTCCTGTATTCCTTCAGGATGAGTTGTGCTCTCAGAGAGCAGGTGTGAGAGTCGAGTTGCGAAATCATTGGCAGTCTGTTGTGATTGAAGCTTTTCGACGTCTAGCTTTCCTTGTGTTTTTTGTTCCTTGGTTTTAGCCGCGTTGAGGCGGGTGCGTATTTTGGCTGCAACGAGATAATGGTCCGAGTCGACGTTAGGTCCTCGGATCGTGCGCACATCTAAAACACCGGGGGCCATGCCTTCCGTCTATCACAACGTGATCGATCTGATTGCGCGTATTTCGATCAGGAGACAGCCATGTAGCTTGATGTATCTTTTTATGCATGAACCTCGTGCTGGATATGACCATGTTTCGAGCACCGGCAAAGTCAATCAGCCTCAGTCCGTTAGGAGAAGTTTCATTGTGTAGGCTGAACTTTTCGACTGTAGGGCCAAAAACACCTTCTTTGCCCACCCTGGCGTTAAAGTCGCCAAGCACGACTTTTATATCATGACGGGGGCAGCGCTCGTATGGGCGTTCTTATTGTTCATAAAAAATGTCTTTCACCTCATCGTCTTTCTCTTCTGTCGGCGCATGGGCGCAGATGAATGATATATTAAAAAACTTTGCTTTTATTCGGATAGCGGCGAGACGCACGTCCACAGGCGCGAACGCCAGCACTTGGCGACAAAGTCTCTCTCCCACCTCGAATCCGACGCCGAAACTGCGCTTATTCGTATGGCCACTCCAATAGATGTCACAATTTTTGACCTTCTTTCTTCCTTGCTTCGTCCAACGCATTTCTTGATGGCGGTGATGTCAGATTTTGCTTTGACGAGGACATCAACCAGCCGGGCATCTGCACCAATCCCATTCAGGGAGCGGACGTTCCAGGTGCATGCCCTCAGTTCATTGTCCTTCAAACGTTTGCCATGGTCATCATCAATAGAGAGTGTATTTATCCGAGGCTTGTTGTTATATTTCATTGGAGCGGGGGTGAAAATATTACTTGCACGTTTATATAGCGAGCCGCTTGCTCCAAGACAGACGCCCGCTTGCAGCCGCTCCTAGAGGTGTACAGACGCTGCCGATGAGATCTCCCCCGGCTAGCCCTTAAACCGATTATGTCAGAGTGGCCTAGCCAGGTTGTCGCCTTCTCACATTAGCTCACCGCTAAACGGATGTTTAGCGGCTACCCAGAGGATACTTGGCCGCAAGCGACCGGCAGTAGTGAGCTGGTTGAACCGCATGCAAAAGAATCGCTCTGGCCATTCCCAGGTGAATGGCGGTCAGAAGCTTTCCCCACTTTCGTGAACTTCTACACACGGCTCCACCCTCCTCGATTTTACCGTAGTGGTCAATAGTGAGGGATGTGGGTACTTTTAACTACCCGTTTATAATTTTCTGGGTTTGTCTCCCGTATTATTGTCCAGCAATGATCTCCCATCATTCTTCATTCCAAAAACCTTGGTAACGCTTTTCAAAAATTATGAGGTGTTGGTGAAACCTTTCACCCTGTTCATCACTTTTAGTACCTAGGTTTGCGGGAAAATTATCCAAATGTGAATGCAAAAAATCCATTTTGAGGGACATGTTGCATTTCATAGCACTGTAGTTTTTCAACAAGGCTTTGACCAACTCTCTATAGTTGGGATCTTTGTTGTTGCCAAAAATCCACTAACGACTTGCTTAAAGCTGTCCCAAGCCGCTGCTTCTACTGATGATAAATTATTCGCAAAATTTTCGTCTTTCAGCAACTTTCTAATTTGCGGACCAACAAATATACCTTCTTTTAACTTGGCTTGAGATATTTTAGGGAAAAATTTCGTTACGTACTGGCAGGATGGCGCGTCCTTATTTAAAGCCTTTACAAAATTATTCATTAATCCTAATTTGATGTGAAGTGCTGGCAAAATAACTCGTTCGGGATTTACTAAAGGCGGGTTTGCGATATTGAAGGCACCTGGTTCGTACTCAGCTCTTGGTGACCAGTTTTCCTGAATATAATGGGGTTCTCTAGCACGGCTGTCCCAAAGACAGAGAAAACAGCAATATTTAGTGAAACCTCCTTGAAGTTCGAGAATTATAGCTACAACCTGGGACGTATTTCATATACTATTTAACATATACTATTTATTGTACCACCGAAACTGCTAAGCTTTAAGTCCGCACAAATTTTCCAATTAAATTGTTTATATTGAATGAGCTCAAGTAAATTGGATATGCTTAACTAAGTTTCTTTAGTATTCTCAGAATGTGCCACTGGTATTGACGGTAACGAATTTCCTTTATAGAGTAATGCTGCTTTTAAACTATGCTTTGAACTGTCTATAAACAGCGCCAATCATCCACTTTATTTTCTGATTTTAGTGATAAACCTTGCATGTCATTGCAGTAGCAAATATTTTCACTTTTAGTAAAGAAAGAAGAGAAAGTCTTGTGTCTATTTCGAAATTTGGAAGTACTTGTCACTTTCGCTTGAGACTTCAAAACTTATAGCTGGCCTAGGTATGGGTAAGATATAGTCATGTAGTTTTGGTTTTTTAGCTGATGCCACATTTGGATAACTTATTATTTCCTCTTTTTTCTCGTTTTACCTTTAAGGTCTATCACGCAAAAATAGCACTGGTCGTGGTTAAAGGGTTCAGTCCACATCACTGGAACACCAAACTTCATATTATGACCTTTACCCAATACCCATCTCATTAAAGTTAATCTACAGGAGGCGCAAATAAATGAGGTGTCCAAGATTTATCGAGATTTTTTACACGGAAACCGAAATAATGAAAGTATGCATTTTTGACAGAATTTGTTATTTTCCGAGCTGAGTTTCCGAAAAATATAATGTCCGCAAATAAAGCAAAAATCATCCGGATTATTTTTACATTTAAAACCTCTTTTGTAACAAGCCATTTCGTAAACACATCCACCGATATCTATATATATATAAAAGAAGTGTACATTTTGATCGCCACTCCATAACTCGAGAACGGATAGAAAGATTGCCATGAAATTTTTAGGAAAGATACAGGAAGGAGAGATGATGGTTAGTTGATTTTGAAATCCCAAATCGGTTTAGCCATTCTTGAGTTATGATTTTTTTTTAGAAATCCAATATATAAAATTCTTCTGTCACGGTTTTAGAGGCTTAACTCCTCCGAAACGGCTGAACCGATTCTCATGAAATTTTGTGAGCATATTGGGTAGGTCTGAGAATCGGCCAACGTCTACCTTTTTTTTCGCTACGTGCCTAGGGTCTTGAGATCAAAACGTGGACCCGGTACCCCTAGAATGTGTTTATACAATATGGATATCAAATGAAAGCCGTTGATGAGTGCTATAGTACAGGATAATTTTCATACCCCTGGGTGACTAGGGTCTCGATATATAGGCCAAAACGTGGACCCGGGTACCCCTAGAATGTGTTTATACAATATGGATATCAAATGAAAGCTGTTGATGAGTGCTATATACAGGATAATTTTCATACAACTGGGAGGCTAGGGTCTCGAGATATAGCCCAAAACGTGGACCCGGGTACCCCTAGAATGTGTTTATACAATATGGATATCAAATGAAAGCTGTTGATGAGTGCTATAGTAAGGATAATTTTCATACACTGGGAGGCTAGGGTCTCGAGATATAGCCCAAAACGTGGACCCGGGTACCCCTAGAATGTGTTTATACATATGGATATCAAATGAAAGCTGTTGATGAGTGCTATAGTACAGGTAATTTCATACAACTGGGAGGCTAGGGTCTCAAGATATAGCCCAAAACGTGGACCCGGATACGCCTAGAATGTGTTTTTACATTATGGGTATCAAATTGAAGCTGTTGATGTATGCTTTAGTACAGAGTAAGTTTTTACACCACTGGGTGACTACGGTCTCGAGATATAGGCCAAAACATGGACCCGGATACCCCTAGAATGTGTGTGTATTATGGATATCAAATGAAAGCTGTTGCTGAGAGCTCTAAAGTTCATTGTGATATTCGATTTAGTCGCATCAACCTGGCAAAACTTATAAATATGCATGCGAAGCCGAAATAAAGACAAGAATTAATAATACCCACATACCTATTTACATACATCGTCCTATTCGATTTGCCTGAAATTTCGTATACAAATTTGCCTATATTAGTATTTACGATGCTTTTTTCCGGGAAGTATACCAGAGACGGACTGGGACTGGATTAGGACTAGGAATGGGACTGAGACTGAGACTCGGAGTGGGACTGGGACTGAGACTCGGAATGGGACTGGAACAAAATACATACCACCCTCTGGGACTGGCGATAAGAGATGAAGAAGAAGGAGAAAAACTTGAGAGAAGAGAAAAGAGAGAAGGAGACTGAGAAAGAGATAGAATGAGACGAAGATGGAGAAAAAGACGGAGGGAGGAGTGAATAAAAGATTAGGAAAAAGTGTAGAGGGGTAGGGGTGAGTTTAGACGGAAAAAGCTTATTAAAATGTATGCAAATAGGCCAAATTTAGGGCAGAACAACGTCTGCCGGGTCTGCTAGTAGTATCTATAAATTTGCACTATAATTTCCAAAACAAAAATTTACAGCAAACAGTAGTGACAATTAAATACTTGATGTCTTTTTAAATTTATTAGACGCTAAGGTAGAGTGACCAAATGAAATGTCATGCCAATTTTATCAAAGTAATACTAAAATTTTAGGATAGACGCTTGCAATTTAACGGGGCTATAGTCTCAACGGCACGTCCGATTGTTGTACTGGTATGCTTAAAATTTCGTAGTTAAATTACCTACAACATAGGAGGGCTAACTTTTTTCGTCCATAGAATTTTTCCAATTTTAAAGTGGTTAAATCTGAAATTTTGTAAAAAATTTCTTTTTTTCTCACAATTTTTTCAACGTTTTTGGCATAGTGGCCAAACTACTGAAGATACTGAAAGGATGTGAAGGCAAGAAATGTTTATGGGAATTAGTGTAATGCAGGCATGCTTAACCAACGAAACGATATCATTTCGTTACGATAATCAACGTTAATAAACGAAACGAAGTCATTTCGTTTCGTTTATTAACGTTGAGATCGTCAAATTAACGAAATGATTTCGTTTCGTTTTCTGCCATATCAAAACGAAATCAAATCGTTTATGTTGATTATTAATTTCAAACTATGCTGGCAAAGCTGATTGATGGCGGAGTCATTAAAGGTGAAAGCATTATCCAAGCTGATTGCAACTTTTCTCATGAATTTTGACAGTACGAACATTTCTCAGAGTATTTTTGACATTACCACCAACGAATTACACAAACAAATTACATAGAGTTTGTGTGTGTATGTGCGCTCGTTGTTGCCACCTTACGGCTTCACCATGGCTATAGCATTGCCAGCACAATTCAAACATAAAGTATGACGTTTTCGTTAACGTTTTTAACGTTAACGAAAGCTTTTCGTTTCGGTTAAAAACGAGATACAATTTATCTTGATAATTTCTTTATCGATAATATTTCGAAGTGTTTCAAACGGAAACGGTGGAAATTTTTTGATAAACGATTAGCTTAACGTTAAGGTGCATCCCTGGTGTAATGTATAATTCAACAGTTTTAAAACGAAAAAATGAAAAATACAAATTTTTCCGAACCTACATATATGAAGTAGTGTTCTGCGCTTCCCAAGGCAGTCGGTTCTATGTACCGGAGCGACTCGGGATTTTTCCCGACCAAGGACTGTCATTTCAGTGTAACCCCATTTAATTTGTTTCGTCCCTCCCACAAATTGTCATCCTCCCAGCAGCTCCTTGCAGCAGGACTGCTCCATATTCTCTTGCTCCGGGAAGGTATCGAATCCAATCCGGGTCCGTCTCCTGACCCCGGTCCTGAGAAATGGTTTTGCTGCATCTGCCGGAAAAGAATCTTTTTAGGACGGTCATACTCTGTTCAGTGTGTCTCGTGTAAGGGATGGTTGCATCGGACAGGTTGTTCTGGGCTTGACCCCAAAACCCGACGTCCACGTAACTTTTATAAATCTTTTGTGGCTCCTTGCTGTTCATGCCCAAGGGCGCCTCGTAGTCTACGTCTAAGCGCCATTACCTTCCAGCAGCCCCGCTGCTCAGCAAGCCACAACAAGTACCCGCTGCTGCTCGCGCCTTACGGCGCCAACAACTCAAACAGCTGCTACCACTCATAACTACAATCTTCGTAGTAGAGTCGGAAGCAATGCTGAGCAACAGCCCCTGCCCCCGTCTTCTCCCCCCCTCTTTTCCGGCAGCAATCGTGTAGGTCAGGGAACCAGACTCTTAGTCCCTACCTCCGTTTGCACCGTTTGCCAGCACAGAATATATATGTTTGCGACATCCGCCCAATGCAGCTCCTGCCTTGGGTGGTGCCACTTTCCTAGATGTTCTGGTCTCCGCGACGGCAACCCCTCGACGGGTTTCATCGCGCCATGTTGCCAGGTCGCAAACCCAAATCATCCGGGTACCCCAATGCTTGCCCAAGGACGCCCAGTCCCAGGGCCACAACAGCAATTGCGTCCTGGCCTTCCTCAACCCAGGCGTAGTCACCCGTCACTTACCCCCAGAGTGGCGACGTCTCCCCTCATGCACTTCAGAATTCTGCAGTTAAACTGTAATGGACTAACTGGGAAGATTACGGAGATAGTCAATTTCATGAAGCGGCACAACATCCGCATTGCTGCGATTCAAGAGACTAAACTCACAGCACGATCTGCATTGCAGACCTGCTCTGGGTATAATGTCCACAGAAAAGATCGCGAGAGCGGAAATGGAGGCGGCCTCGCGTTTATAATACACCACTCTGTGCAATTTCACATATTTGATCCTGGCATCGACCGCAGGGACAACGTCTTAGAACGTCAAGGCCTATCTGTCCGGTCAGGCGATGCAAACCTAGAAATCATCAACATCTACATCCCCCCTGCCACCTGTTGCCCCGGTGGATACCGCCCTAATATCAGAGCCTTACTCACTGGAAACAATCGCATTATTTTAGGCGACTTCAATGCCCATCATGATCTATGGCATTCAAATTTGCGGGCGGACAGTAGGGGCGAGATGTTGGCGGATCAAATAGAAGAAACGACGTTCTGCACAATAAACGGAGACGCCCCCACACGTATGGTAGGAAGCTGTCACAGTTCGCCAGATATCTCAATCGTGAGCGCAGAACTCGTAAACTGCGTCAACTGGCAGCCGATGGTATCATTGGCATCCGACCACCTGCCTATACTTGTTTCGCTCGAGCGTACCGCCGACTTCATCGTCACCGAAAAACGCACTTTCATAAACTTTAAAAAAGGAAAGTGGGAAGAATATAAATCCTTTACAGACAACCTCTTTGCTGCCCTCCCTATCCCGACTGATGCCCGCCAAGGGGAGCGTGCCTTCCGCAAGGTCATTGAATCCGCCTCGGCACGTTTCATTCCCGCCGGGAGAATTCCCGAAATCCGGCCCCACTTCCCGGCGGAGGCCGCAAACTTAGCGAGAGAACGTGACCTTATAAGGCAGCTTGATCCAGGCGACCCCCAAATAAGGGATATAAACCAACGCATCAGATTGCTTGTGGATGAACACAAGCGGGCGAAATGGGAGGAGCACCTAAGAGGTTGTAACCTCTCTACCGGTGTGGGTAAACTTTGGTCCACCGTAAAGTCCCTATCGAATCCGACTAAGCACAAAGACAAAGTTTCCATCGCCTTTGGCGACAAAGTGCTGTCGGATGCGAAAAAATGCGCGAGCGCTTTCTGCCGACAATATATAATGCATTCTACGGTCGACAAAGTTAGACGGAGGGCCAACAGACACGCACATAAACACAAATTCAGCGCGTCACCAATCACCATCACCGCTAAAGAGGTTGAGGACGCCATTGGTCGCGCTAAACCATCCAAAGCAGTGGGCCCAGACGGCATAGCCATGCCGATGCTTAAAAGCCTAGGGAAAGAGGGTTTCAAATATTTAGCGCAGGTCTTCAACCTGTCTCTTTCCACCTTTGTCATACCCGAGAAATGGAGAATGGCCAAGGTGGTCCCGCTACTAAAGCCTGGTAAACCAGCTAACATAGGAGAGTCGTATCGTCCGATATCTCTCCTATCGCCAGTAGCAAAGACGCTCGAAGCCATTTTGCTCCCTTATTTCCAAGCAAATTTGCAACTAGCCTCCCATCAGCATGGCTTCAGAAAACTCCATAGCACTACCTCCGCGCTAAATGCCATCAGCACCCAGATAAATTGCGGTTTAAATCAAAACCCCCACCATAGAACAGTACTCGTAGCGCTAGACCTATCAAAAGCTTTTGATACGGTCAACCATGGCTCGTTACTGCAAGACCTGGAAGGGTCTACCCTTCCCCCATGTCTTAAAAGGTGGACCGCAAATTATCTGGGTGGTCGGCAGGCATCGGTGCTATTTAGAAACGAAACATCAAAGCCAAGGAGAATTAAACAAGGGGTGCCACAGGGTGGTGTCCTATCCCCACTTTTGTTTAATTTCTACATATCTAAGCTACCTTCACCACCGGAAGGAGTCACAATCGTTTCCTACGCCGATGACTGCACAGTAATGGCCACAGGCCCAGGCCCACAGATCGATGAGCTATGCAATAAAATAAACGGCTACCTCCCTGATCTCTCCAGTTTTTTCGCCTCGCGAAACCTGGCATTATCACCGACTAAATCTTCCGCGACCTTATTTACAACATGGACGTCCCAAATGTCGACCATTTTGAACATCCACGTCGATGGCTCTACGCTGCCGACTGTCCTACACCCCAAAATCTTGGGTGTGACGTTTGATCAGGATCTACATTTTGGTGAGCACGCAGCCGCAATTGTTCCGAGAATTCAGAGCCGTAACAAAATCCTCAAATCCCTTGCTGGCAGTACCTGGGGAAAAGATAAAGAAACGCTCATGACTACATACAAAGCAATTAGCCAGCCGATTACGTGCTACGCGTCACCCATATGGTCGCCAAGCCTAAAAATTACCCACTGGAAGAAGCTACAGGCCTGCCAAAATACTGCTCTCAGAATTGCCACGGGCTGTCTTCTTATGTCCCCAGAACACCATCTACATAATGAGGCGAGAATACTCCCCATCAGGGAAAGAAACGAGATGCTGACCAAACAGTTCTTGTTGAATACCCAGAAACCTGGGCATCCCAACAGACATCTGATTGACGAGCCAGCACCGCCTAGGGGCTTAAGGAGTCATCTCCGTAAGCATTTTGAGGAAATACGGCATCTGAGAACACAGCCGTATGAAGCGAAAAAAACATAAGCAGGTCCTTGGTGAACTCCACAAACAGGCGTCGGACCTTTATGCCGGGAATTGCCCGGTGAACCCAGTACTCAAAGTAAAGTATCCAAAACTTGCGGAAGAGGAACGCATACTCCCCAGGGAAACGCGTGTCACTCTGGCTCAACTTCGTTCTGGATACTGTAACAGGTTAAACTCTTACCTATCCAGAATCAACCCCGACATACAAAATGTATGCCCCGCTTGCAATGTGTCCCCACATGACACCAACCATCTCTTTAATTGTAATGTGGAACCAACGCCTCTAACACCCCTTTCCCTATGGTCCACCCCTGTTGAAACAGCAAGTTTCCTTGGACTCCCGTTAGAGGATATTGATGACAGTTTGTGATCGGTCGCGTCTGTTAGGTGGGGCGAAGCACTGCTACAACAACAACAACAACAGTGTTCTGCAAAATGGGAATTTTCATATTTTCGCTGATATCTCGGAAACTAGATCTGCCACAGGAAAGTGGAAGTCATATTCGGAATCAGGAGAAAAGTTCACTTTAGGAAAGGCCTATTTTATTCTTGGAGACTAAAGATGATCAAAATTTGTTGAGTAGTGTAATCAGTGGAATGGCTAATCATTACCATTAGTAATCATTATTTAACAGGTCTGTTCTAAGTCACCCCTGGTCCACCTTTACGGTGATATCTCAAAAAGGTGTCCACCTGTAGAACTAAGGCCCACTCCCTATTAAAATACTCATTAACACCTTTCATTTGATACCCATATAGTACAAACACATTCTAGAGTCACCTCTGGCCCACCTTTATGGCGATATCTCAAAGAGGCGTCCACCTATAGAACTATGGCCCACTCCCTTTTAAAATACTCTTTAATACCTTCTATTTGAAACCCATGTCATACAACACATTCCAGGGTTACCAAAGCTCTCAGCTGAGTATGTAATTTTCGGTTACACCCGAACTTAGCCTTCCTTACTTGTTTTGTAATTGTTTTCGAAACCATTTCGGGATTGTTTTAAAGATTATATCAGAAATATTTCGTGATTATTTGGGAATCGTTTTTCCTCCTGGGGAACAATTTGTTTATTATTTTTTTATAACTCATCGATAACTTTGGGATAAACGGGTCACACACAAGGAGCGAGGCTTTATTTTCTTCGTTTGGGCAGAGCTGCTAGCAGGGGCTATTATATGTATGTATATATTCATACAGTTATAAATTATTTAGTATATAAAAAGGTATAAAATCAATTAAACTTACCATTCGTATAAAATCAGTGCCCAATTTCAAAATAATTGGCAGCAAAGGCAAATCATTAAACGGTGCCTCCATTGGTATGCTGAAAACAGCCTCCATTATTTGCTTACGATATTTTAACGGCGCCGGTAATTGCTCTTGAGTAGCAATTATTTGATTACAAATACTCAACAGAGTCCTAAGAATAGCCGACATTATGGTTTGATCTTTCGTACCTGTCAGCTGTTGAATTAAAAAATTCAATATTGTATCATCTAAATTTTGCAACGATTGCAGTGGCTGCGCTTCGTCCAATATATGACCAAACGCTTTAATAACCAATAAATTTGTTTTATACATTTCTTGCTCTTTATGAGTATCTTTAATAAAATGTAAATTACTGAAAAAGCCAGTCGAATGCTTACGACCACCAATATGGGCGAGCTCCGCCAATTTTTTAATCAAGTGCACCAAATGCTGCCGCGATATATAACCCAATGCTAAAGCGCATGAACAAATCTTTTGCTCATACTCGGCATGTGTTATGTGTTTATCAAGCTTTTCTTGACGTGCCGAATTTATAATTAAATCGATTTTATTATTTATTGTTTCCGCATCGTTGACAAAGCATAGTGCTAAAGCGAGCGATTTGAGTAGCATACCTCTCTCAATGGATGTTGGTGTTATGATAAATTCTGTGTGTGGTGTATTTATGGGATACAGATTCAATTGTTCAGACATTTTATTAACGAGACGTTCAGCGAAATTTTCATCGCGTGCATGCAAAAAGTTCACGCTTTCGGTTATGAATTCGATTAGTTTGCGTGTGAAAACCGACTCTTTATTGATGTGCAGCAAGAGATCGGGTATAAGTTTATCCCATAGCTCATTCAGCGCAGGATTCAAATGTGGATAATAATATTTTAAGAATGATAAGATATTTGATGAACGTTTAATGCAATGGTAATTGCCCATCAAAGCAAGGCAACGCGCAAAGATTGTCTCCGGACATGGTACAATTATTTTGCCACATTTTACATTTGAATGAGCGCTCTCCTTATTATTGACCTGCTCTTCGCCTGCCACTTCTTTTCGAGCTTCATCAGCTACATCATTATCTGCTGCCGCGATTTCATATTCAATATTAGGTGATTTAGCAAATAGACTAGCTAAACATTTAGCCAAATTCGAACAAACATCTGTATAGTCGAGTAATACCAAATAGTTGAGTAATTCACGCTTCAGTAGCTCATCCATTGTGCCTGCAGTAGAGGAGAGCATGTACAGTGAATTCTCACAAGAAAGCACAAAGTTTGCATGTTCCTCAAGAGAGCCATGTTCTTGATTAACTTTTGTGTATTTACAGCTGTAACGCACCACAAACCAAACAAATTCCTTCTCTTTAATGAAACCTTTTGCGATAGCGCCACAATCGTCTTCAGCAAAGTCATTTTCATTTTGATACCCTTCTCGGACATTACCATCGGTTTTAAACACTCCAAGAAACCATCAATTTTATATTCAATATGCGTTGTTGACGTATTCATTAAATGGGTTAGTATTAACAATGATTTGATACGTTCCCTTTCGCTATTATTACGCAAATGTATTAACAAAGTATCGACAATTTTAACTGCATAAATACCGGCGAGTAAATGAAAGCAACGCAGCACTTCATAATGACCTTTTACAGTCTGTGGCTTTTCATAGTCTGGATAAACGCAAACCAAATCAAAGAGACTCGATATTAGCTGATCAGCCACAGGATCTAATATAGTTGGCTGTAAAGCGATATTTGTTTTTAAAACTGATGCAAGGAATTGTGTCACTGAATTACGTTCGATAGAACGGCGGTAAAGCGCTAATATTTGTGGTATTAGACGTGATGATTGATCTTGTATCTTATCCACAGGTAATAAGGGATACATTGAAGAGAGTGCTTGTAATATTTCTACGCATACTTTGGGTTCACGTGAACTTAACCATTGGCTGAAGAGCACATCGTATGCAACCGATATTTCAGTAGCGCAATCGTTAGTGTAATTGGCATCATTAATTGCTGAGGACGTATTGTCGGAGTTAGTTGTTACATTGTCGGTGGCAGCATTGATGGCGGTACGTCTGGCTGTTGATAACTCTAGTAAAGCTTCGCTAAAGTGGCCAATAGCTAGAATTGAAAAAAAAATTAAGTTAAGTATGCATTAAAAAATGTTTACTTATTTTGTTATTGAAACGGGACTTAATCAAAAATTACACTGAAGATGGCACTACCCGAAACCGGTTTGTATCCAAATTAAAATTGAACAAAGGATGACGGATAATCGTTTCCAAATAATTTAGAAGTTTTTTCTTGTAGGTAGCCCATCCAGCCAGGAGTTGCGAGCTATTGATAACGGTTACACGTTAGACCCAAACAGAAGCAAACTCCCTGGGATGTACAGAAAATATATACTATAATAAGATTGGTTTTTATTTTAGAAAAAACAAAGAAATATTTGTAAGAATTTGGTTATCTTTGTGCACCGAAGGGAGGTTTAACAATATCCTGCATGGGTCCTTCGGAAGAGCGCTGGTTGGTTTGGAACTTAGAAGCTCTGGTTGAATCACTTAAAAACTTCTATGCCACAACGGAATGGGGTGAGACCACAATTGTGAGAAATGTGTGCATGGGCACGCCACAAAATTTTTGTTGTTGTTGCCCTGGGGAGTGTTATCGATGTTGATGGTTCTTTGCCGGATGCAGATCCGGTACGTTCCGGTAACAAGCACCATTAAGGTAATAGCCCGACCATCTCGGGAAAAATTTGGTATAACCACATGAAATCTTCTAGGCCACCCCTGTTATTGTTGTTGTTGTAGCAAGAAGGACACTCCCCAAATGTCTTGGGGAGTGTTATCGATGTTGACGGTCCTTTGCTGGATGCAGATCCGGTACGTTCCGGTATCAAGCCCGACCATCTCGAGAACGAATTGTTATGACCACATGCGACCTTCTAGGCCATACCGCCCTCCCACCCCTAGATCCAAGAGGAGTTCGGGGTCGCCAGAGCCTCGGTTGTTAATGTAACAGGATTCGCCACGGATAGGTGGGTTTGGAGGAGCTATATATTGCGCTGGCAATTTGGTATTTTAGTCGCCTCTTACGACAGGCATACCTACCGCGGGTATATTCTAACCGCCTAATCCGCTGGAGGCTACCCCTGAACATCATCTATTACACCTGAACATCATCTACATAGAGAGGTAAAAAAGCTCATAGTAAAATAGCGTAATAAAATGCTAAACAGACAGTTGCTGAACTGTCTCAAACTCGGACATCCCAGCAAACACTCGCTTGATCTAGTCTCGCCTTCAAGAGAGATAAGGATATATCTCCGTAAGCACTATGATGAGATCCGGCACCTACCCACTCAGCCGTTTAATCCAGATAACCTAAGCCTAATCCACACAGAATCGATAAACGTCTTCCGCACCCGGTGAACCCCGTTATCAATATACACTATCCAATTCTTTCAGAAGAAGAAAGTAGACTGCCAAGGAAGACACGAGTCACTCTAGCCCAACTTCGTTTTGGATACTTTAACAAGTTAAACTCTTACTTGTCCAGAATCTACGTAATGTAGGCCCTGATGCGATATGTCCCCACATGACACCATGTTTTCAATTGTAACGTGTACCCTACGCCTCTAACAGCAGCCTCCATGGGGTCCAACCTTGTTGAAACTGCTGGGTTCATTGGACTTCCGTTAAAGGCCTTTGATGACACTAACATAGCAACAACATTAAGGATGTGGTGGATGGGATACTACATAGTGTTACTACGGTTATTGAATTCAACATTTACTCTGATAGAAAAGCGACAATAAAAGCCTCGAGCTCAGCTGGGTTACATGGTGGTCTGGGAAACAGCGCTCGCTATAGACTGAAACTAATTTAATATTGAATTAATTAATTATTAAGGCTAAATTAATTGTTAAGGCTAATTTGACATTGGCAATCGGTTGTCTGACGGTGCATTGTCCAATGGGACTCCATGTTGTATGTCTCAACAAACATACCTAGATCCCTTCTGCTGCAGCGGCACGAATGATGACGAAGTGGAGTCACCGAGTCACTTCATGCTTGACAAAAATAGGCGGACCAACTTGGACCTCGACCACCCTTATTTTGTGTGGTATAACGGATATTCATGTTGTCTTAGTGAGCTAGTCCTACCGGAGTAACTAAACATTATGTTACAATGACAACCCTTGGACGGCTTAAGCACAAGCCATATTGGTACGTACATTGAACTGGTGGACGTTAAAACCTTACTGTATTTAACTTACCGTATGCATGTGCTTGCTTGATGTGATCTTGTTTGATGCCACCCAAGTTGGGCAATATGGTCGCTAATATGGGTTTAATAAATGGCACAACACCAGCAACGTTTGCTGTGGCCAAAGCGCCTAAACATTGCATAACCATAAAATGTGCAAGAGCTCCCTCTTTGGTATGCGCTATCAAAGCTTCCATAACCATTTTACAATGAGAATCACTTTTACGGCCGATGGCTACTAAAATAGTTAATGCATGTTCCTGTATGTGCGGCTGATGATCTGCTGAACGGGTTAATTCTTCAATTGCAAAAGTAATAAGTTTTTGATTCGACTCTGATGGTATGAGTGTGTCCGAGTTAACAACACGTTCGATGGCTCTGACAATGAAAATAAAAAAAGTTTTGAGTTTATGACAATAAAAAAAATTGTTTTTTTTAAATAGTAATAAGCGATAAAGGACACTCTCGAAATCGCTTTCATAAAAAGATACAATCGATCGATAAAAGCTGGTACAGGGAGGATTGGAAACACGTCCTTTCCAACCGTCCGATAAGAGTGGCTCATTCTGCTGAGCTGCTAGCTTTTGTGTTGCTCGGAATCAAATGCATTCCGACAGCATAAATAACAAAACTGTGTAACCTTAAGTTTTGGAACAGGACATAATTGGAAATACACTCTTTCCAACCTCCCAATAAAAGTGCATTATAACTCTGAGATCCGAGTCATATGTGTTGATCGGAATCTATTGCATTCCATTCATTAAATAATTAAACTATGTAATCATAAGTCTTGGAGTAGGGCAGGATTGAGAACACGTTCTTTCCCACCTCCCAATAAGATGACTCCAGGACTCGCCCGTTGGGACCGCCAGTTCCCGTGCTGATCGGAATCGCATACATTCCGACAGCCCAAATTTTAGAATCCTATTATTAAAATTTACTTATAAATTGTAATAATATAAGTTTTAGGCTTAAAACGCCGTAATAATAAATAATAATAATCTTTTTTGCGTCGTTTTAGTTCAGCTTTTTTGGTTGCAGCTAACTATCTGAAAAAACACTCACTTTAGTAATGTGATGACTGTTTGCTCTGGCAGCTTTGGATTCTTTTCTCGATATTCTACAAGCACATCTGTGGTACGTGCCGGATGCGTTTCTAATATTTTTGTAAGCGAACTTTTAATAGCTGTACGCACAGTTTCATCCTTATCGATAAGACCTTCCATAAGGCTGTGCAGAATGCCTGTAAAAAACGAAAAATACGCATATTTAATAAATTGATAAACATTGTACATAAATCCAGGAGAGTTGGGAAAGGTTGAAAATCAAAGTGAAATCATTTTATCAAGCAATGAAAATCACTTGGTTACCACCAGCGCTAAAAGGGCGTAAATGTACATTGCCAATGTATACAAGGTTGTGTGTGCATTATTCAATCAGGATGTAAATCTAAATGAATTACATGATAGTTGGTTGATTTTTCCCTTCATTTCTCTTTGTTAAGATGGTTCTAGCACGTGATAACTGCGCTGCTAACGACTGGCGATGAATGTAGCCATCACAAACACTTTTTATTAAACCAAGTGGTACATATGAAAATATTTTGCATATGCGAGCAAGCCATACAAGTAATTGAATTGACCTACATTTAACCATGTCTCTATTATGGCTAGCTAACGGTTTGCAGCATGCAACAGGTTGAAGCCCCATACCAAGACGAGGCAAATGATTTATTTGTATGTAAATATTAGGGTGATCACTTTTGCGGGAAAAGAAAATTATTTAAAGTCC